>QKWP01001293.1:17157-49363 GCA_003550325.1 Gigaspora rosea | reverse complement strand
ATGAGCGATTACTTATTGATAAAATTAATATTAATAGCAACTAATTATGAGAATCGATAAACAAATATTTTAACCTTACACTTGCGTCAGTGGTATATAATTGATTTATTTCTAATCTTACTTAACCCCTAATTCTAAAAAATACAGCCAAAAATTTTTATTTTTCGATACCTGTCAATTTTATTATACTAAGCAAATACATCTTAATTTGTCATAATAATTATATATTCAACAATTATAATTTTATTTACTGACTTTTTTAAAATAATTATTTCATAATTATTGTGTATATTGTATATATATAGAAAGTTTTAAATCTAAGTATAATAATTATTATTTACTAAAATTTATATAATATTTGACAATATTTATTAAATATTATATGTAATTAATTTAGCCCATTATCACTAGATATATTTAGGAATTGATACGTATATTTGATTGATGCATTGATTGATTTTAATAATGGCGGATTACCTATTAGTAAAATTAGTATTAATAGTGCTAGGAGTGAACCAAGATCCTGTAATAGTCAAATTTTCGGTGCTATCGAAAGAGCTACCAGCAGAATCGTAACCATAAAGATCTCAGCCACGTGATGCATGTGATCCCTATAGCTGCGCCATATATAAAAAAAAAACTTTCTCGCACCTAGTAATGCATCTAGTTTTCATGGTCCCTGTACAATCCCCACATCCCAAAGCCTCGAGCTGGATGAAGTTTTAGCCAGTAATCACGAAAAATCTATAAGAAAATAGAAGATCAAAGAAAGATCAGAACAAGAAAGTGATGCCCTTAGAACACTTTAATAGTAATACAGTTTGTGCTCTTTGTTTGCCATATTAGTCATAATGATAAAGGTATACCAAAAATAGGAAAAATCATTTAAATTGTGATTTTTAAATTGATTTTCTGCAAGGCCAAATCGGGTATAGCGTGAGGCAATGTCCTAATTTGCACGATGAAAATTTAAGCAGAGAAATCGAGTGCATACGCTCATGATAGAAATTAGCCCAAATAAGTAATTAATTAAAAAGGGTGAAAGAAGATGGTGTGATCTTCCTGTTTTCTTTTATTTCGAATTTCTTCTTTTTGAATTTTTCTATAAATAGACTCAAAACTTTGTATTAGAAAGGCGCGTTCTCAGTTGTAAAAAGTCATAAAAAAAAAATAATAATTACAAACCTTTGCTTATAAAAATTCTAAAGTATTTTCTTCTTCTTGTGTGACTCTTTCTCCTGTATTAAGCCTGATGAGCCTTTCCTTGCCAAATCAATCTGCCTCTCTATATCAGACTTTACGAGATCCCGTGTGTCTGAGTTTTCCTTTCTTTAAATTTTTTTTTGTGTGTGTGATTGGCTGTTTGTTTCTATCACACGCCCAGTGCCTTCGCAATTTGCTGGTGACTATGAGATACTCTATAAAAAAAAAATTTTTAATCCTTATATATAGAATAGAATATTTTTTTTATTTAAATAAACATGGATCCACAACGTGTTGAAGAAGATAATAGTTCAGAACATGAGTAAGACCGTAATCAAACTCCCATTAATCCTCCTTTACCCCTTTCTGGTCAAGACGTTGAAATGGAAACCAGGAACCCTTGCATATAGTGTTAAGAGAAATAGCCAATGCATTTAGGAACGTCACTATAGGTGATGCTGCTGCTGCCTGTCCCATAGCAAGAGAAACAAATCTAGTAAGAGTAGACACCTTTCACGGAACCAAAAATGAAGATCCTCTTGAATGGGTCAAAGCATTTGAACATGCTGCAGATGCTAATAATTGGAGCCCTGATCGAAAAATAAGAATAGCTTCTGGATATTTGCGTGGTGTTGCCGCTACCTGGTATGATGGAATAAAAAGGACCTTAGAACACTGGGATAATGCTCTTGAACCAGACATCAGCTTTGTTCCCTATTTTACTGTATATTTCGGTACTTCTGAGCGCCATCATAAATGGCAGGTTCATTTGAATATCTTGGCACAATGAGATGATGAACGAGTAGATATATATGCGTATAGTTTTAAGAAGTTGTTGCATAGAGTAGACCCAGATAACCACCTTCCTAAACAGTATGTCATACAAATGTTATTGGAATGTTTAAAGCCAAAGTTAGCTTTGTGGTTGAGTATGGTCGAACCTAGGAATTTGGAAGAAGCGGTGATAGGAGCGCGCAAAATTGAGGCTGGAGAATATTATAAGGAAAAAAATAAAGTAAGAAATCAACAAAGAAAAATTGAAACCGACCAGACCCAGTTAAAGCACCAGATACAAACATAATCCATGAATTACGACCGAATTCTCATCACCCTTGTAGCCCGAGTAGACTAATGAAGCAAAGCGGCGTAACAGATATAATAATAATAATAATAATAACAATAGGACCTCCTGAGTAACTTATTACAATTGTGGTGAACCCAGCCATATCTTTCGGGATTGTATTGTTGAAAGAGTTCCCTTACGAAATTTGCCCCTACCAAACCAAGTTCAGAACCAAACCCAACCCCAAAATCCAAATCAATCCATAAGCATTTGGACAAACAAACCTACCGTGCTGATTTTACCTCAAACCCGTAATGGAACTTGTGTGATCTCAATGATACTGGATATTACCCAGAAGGGGAAGATGCTTTTGTTACCCCCGTAGCTCAGCATCAACCGTATAGTACTCAAAGACCACTTATAAATGTAAAAAAATCAGAAAGTAAAGTTGAAAAAAAGTTAAGAAGTAACCCACAGAAGTTGACTCTGTGATACCTCCTGTGCAGGTGACGCTCCCACAAGCCCCGGAAGTCCCACCAGTACGATCTCAGCATAAGAGAAGCCCGTACATTGTTGATCAATAAGAACAGGATAACATGGTGCAGGACCTCTTGAACATAAGAGTTAATGCAACTGTGGGTCAATTGTTGCATTATCCGAACCAACGCCGCAACTTAGCCAAAGTGTTAAAAAGACCTTTTATAGTTGAATCAGATCTTCCTATAGAAAGTATAGAAACAAATGTAGCTCAACTTACCTTAAGTGAATGGACCACGGCTGCCAGTTGCTACATCCGTATTAAGAATAATCCTATAGTTGCAATACTAGACTTAGGTGCTGCCATGATCTTGATGTCGAAGAAAATGATGGATAAACTGGGCTTAAAAATCGACGGACCTTCTACCACGCTCTTAGTAACCACATACGGAACCAGGGAGCTAACCTTGGAAAAATTAAAAGTGTTAAACTAGCCATCTGTGACATTTTAGTTTCTGCGCCCTTTCAGATTATCGAGTCATCCGAAGACTTGTTATTATTATGCAAGGATTGGTTCGTAAGAACTCGAGCTCTTTACATTTCACCGAAAAAGTGATGTACCTTAACTATGGAGATAAGACTACTGAGGTACCGATATCTACCGATGGAGGGTCCCTGATGGAAGTTATTGAAGAGCCAGTCGAAAGTGAAGGGACATTTGATGAATTTAAATATGATAACGAAACCCTATAAGAGGTAAAGGGTTTTACACTAAGAAAATATCTGATAACGATCTCTTTCATAACCTTTGGGAGAATTATCCGAGCCCTGCCATTTACCTCGCCTATATGGAGGGATTTACCGACTGAGGAAGCTGAACCCAAGGATGAATTCTTAGAAAAAGGAATGAAGAGAAGCATGGACAGTACCCACCTGAGTATTGAAGAACAAGAAGCTGCTTTCCGCCCACTGTATCAAGAGAAAGAACTTTTCGCCCGTAATATGAATGTTCTTAGTCAGACCAGTGCTATTACACATGAAATCGACACCAGATCGGCTATACCTATAAAACAACCGCCGTGACGTGCTGCGAGAGTTCATTAGAAAAGAGATAGAGTCTTTAAGGATAAAGGTTTAATAAAAGATTCGAAAAGTCCCTGGACTTCACCTATAGTAGTTGTGCCCAAGAAAGGTAGAAAATTACGTATGTGCATAGATTACCGAAAGTTGAACTCGGTTACGAAAAAGGAGGCTTTTCCGCTCCAGATGATAGATGATTTACTTGAGGTATTTGGTCGTGCTATGTGGTTTTCCTCCCTCAATCTTATGTAGGTTACTGGCAAGTCCGTATGAAAGAGGATAATCAGGAAAAGACCGCTTTTGCGGCAAACTTCGTTACCTATGAGTTTTTGGTTATGCCGTTTGGCCATTGTAACTCTCCCGCAACGTTTCAGCATTTGATGAACCAAGTGCTTGCTGACTTCCTAGAAAAATTCTTGGTGGTCTACATCAATGATATCATCATTTACTCTACCACCTTTAACGAGCACTTGATTCACATGACAGCCATTTTTAATAAATTAAAAAGTGCAGATTTAAAATTAAACCTCAATAAATGCACTTTCTTTAAACCACACCTGCAGTTTCTTGGCTATGTAGTAAGTCGAGATGGTATACGCCCCAATCCGAGAAAAGTTGAAAAGGTACGAAATTTCTCTGCCACCGAAAATGTATGACAATTCCGCAGATTTATAGGACTAGCTTCCTACTACAGAAAGTTTATTTCTAAATTCGCTTCCTTTGCCCACCTCTTGCATTACCTGTTAAGAAAAGATATAAAATTTGAGTAAAAAGTAGAACAAGAAAACACATTTAAACTATTAAAAGGATATTTAGTAGAAGCGCCGATTCTTCATTATCCAATCTTTGGCAAGACTTTTAGTTGTTCACGCCGATGGTTCAGGGTTTGGCTTGTCCGCCGTGTTGGCGCAGAAAGACGACCAAGTAAAAGAATATGCTGTGGCATATGCGCGTCGTAGGTTAACCAAAGCAGAGAAAAACTACAGTACAACAGAACTCGAATGCCTCACAGTATTGTGGGCAATTGAATATTTCCGGCATTATTTGGGTTTAAATCCTTTTGTAGTTGTGACCGATCATTCAGCCCTTAAGTGGCTTCAAACATCTACATTAACTGGTCGACGAGCCTGTTGGGTCCTCCATATGCAACCATATAACTTTTGTATAATACACCGCTATAAGAAAAAGCATAGTAACGCAGATGCATTATCCCGGTGCCCCGAAACTCTTAAAGATCCTAACAATAAAAGAAAGAACTTTAATAAAAAAAATAATAATAATAATAATTTTTTTTTTTAAAAAAAAAAAACTCCCTTAAATCTGGTCAAACTATAAATCCAGTTCAGGTTACCAGTGTCCTGCCCCTGCTATTAAGTTTATTGTACCCACGCCTATATATATCCTGTAAAAAAAAAAAAAAAAAAAAGAAAAAATAAAAATTTTTTTCTTCTCTTTAGTAGGTTTTTTTCATGGAACCCACCACTACAAACATTTAAAACGATATCTCGAGACAAAATATTTGACGCACGAACTGGACGAGGAACAAAAAAAGAAATTAGTCAAAAAGAGTGAATATTTTAAAATGAAAGGAGAGTTTTTATATATAAAGGACAAAAAGAAAAAAGTAAATTTGATATGAGTCTTACAACGACATGAGGTCGACCCAGTTCTATTCTTAGTTTATATGCACCCACTCAGTGGACATTTTGGAATGAAGGTAATGTTTGAGAAAATTCGTAGTACCTATTTTTGGCCCCAAATGTATCAAAGTATACGGACATATGTGCAAACATGTGAAGCATGTCAGAAAAGGAACAGACCCCACACGCAAAGCCCCTTGCATCTGATTCCTGTTTCTGCCCCTTTTTACCAAATTTGGTTAGATTTGTTGGCACCTCCCTTGTATGCCCCAAGTGAATCGGTATATATTAGTAGCAACCGAATATATGACACGTTGGCTGGAAGCACGTACTGTAGAGAAAGCTAATGCGCAGACGGTTGCTGAGTTCCTCTACAATGATATAATCTGTCGCCACGGATGCCCTGATTGAATTTTGTCAGACCATAGTCCTATTTCCGCAATGATGTGATTTGGTTGTTGTTGGAAAGATTAAAAGTGAACCAAAATTTCTCGACTCCATATCACCCCGTACTAACGGCCTGGTAGAACGTTTCAATAGAACATTGTGTGAGGCCTTAGGAAAATTAGTGCAAATGTAGTTGATTGGGATTTGATGATTCCTTCTATCTTATTTGCATACCATACCGCTCAAAATTCGACAACAAAAATGACCCTGTTTTTCTTAGTATACGGACGAGAAGCAAAACAACCTATCCACCCAAGCCAGACAGAGAAAGGGTTGGAAGGAACAATTTTGCAAAGGACTTTTGAGTTAGTTAATATAGTACCTGTAATAAGAGAGAAAGCCATAGGAAACATTCACCAACAGCAAATAAAAGACAAGACTTGCCATGATCAGAAGTGCCATCTTAGTGTTGGACTTGATATGAAGAAAAGTTCTTTTAGAAGACATAGGTAAAAGATACTCCCGTAGTCACAAATTAAGTCCGAAATGTAAAGGTCCCTTTTACATTCACGAGAAAATGCCCAAAGATGCCTACAAATTAGGGAGCATCCATAAATAACGTTATCCTTAAGGTAGAGTCCCCAAAATATAATGATTTTCCACTATGTAGAGGGTCCCCTAAATCATAAAACAATTTTTTTATTAAAATTTGTCTAAAACTTGATCCAGTGTCCAAAATGGATAATTATGGTACCATTCGAATCATCTCGAGAAGAGGATTCGAATGGTACCAATTGCATTTGATTTGGATTACTGTATTACGTTTTATTAACAAAATACTATTGGTTATTATGTTTTCTTATAAAATTACTATAAAATCAATAGTATTTCATTAATAAAACATGATCCAGTGATCTAAATAAAATAAAATTGGTACCATTGGATTCGTCTCATTGAGACGAATCAAATGTACCAAAATCATCCAGATTGGTTCACTGGTTCATAATATATTCAAGTTTTTGTAAAATTTTATATATAAACATACGGATTTTGAAAATTTTTTTATATAGTAGAGGGGGGTCCAGGGCTACTATGAGGGGGTACATAACATTATTTATGGATGCCCCCTTATGTACCTTGGAGGGAAAGGTGATCTCCTCTCCGTTTACTTGAGACTTCTCAAGTGATACTATGATTGTTAAAAAAAAAAAAAAAACTAGTAGTTGGTCGAGACAGTTGTGCGCGGGGTTAAGCAGCGTATGACAAGGAGAACCCTTTGTGAAAACGTGGGTGCGATATATATATATATATTTTTTTTAGATTCTTGTTTGTGTCAGGATTGGTTTTGAGTTTTCTGTGCAATTAAGTGAAGAATTTTTTTTTTAATATATATATTTGATTAATTATTTTTTCAATGTGTATGTGTATGTGTATTGATGTGTTTTTTTTTTTTTCCTAAACGATTGTTAGAATAGAAAATAGTAATAGAGTAGTTATTTTTCACGGGATGTGAAAAACTAAGGAGGGGTGAATTGTTAGGAGCGAACCAAGATCCCGTGATAGTTGAATTTTCTGTGCTATCGAAGGAGCCACCAGCAGAATCGTGACTATGTAGATCTCTGCCATGTGATGCACGTGATCCCTATAGCTGCGCCATATATAAAAAAAAAATAAATAAACTTTCTCGCACCTGGTCTGTGCCTAGTTTCTATGGTCCCGTACAAGCCCCACACTCCAAAGCCTTGAGCTGGATGAAGTTTTAGCTGGTAATCACGAAAAAATCTATATGAAAATAGAAGATCGAAAAAGGATCAGATCAAGATAGTAATGCCCCTAGAACACTTTATTAATAATACAGTTTGCGCTCTTTGTTTGCCGTATTAGTCATGATAATAGGGTATACCAAAAATAGGAAAAATCATTTAAATTGTAATTTTTAAATTGATTTCCTGCAAAGCCAAATCGGGTATAGTGTGAGGCCGTGTCCTAATTTTCATGATGAAAATTTAAGCAGAGAAATCGAGTGCATACGCTCATGATAGAAATTAGCCCAAATAAGTAATTAATTAAAAAGGATGAAAGAAGATGGTATGATCTTCCTGTTTTCTTTTATTTCAAATTTCTTCTTTTTTATTTTTCAATAAATAGACTCAAAACTTTGTATTAGAAAGGCGCGTCCTCACTTGTAAAAAGTCATAAAAAAAAATAATAAAGACAAATCTTTGCCTCATAAAAATCCTAAAGTATTTTCTTCTTCCTGTATGACCCTTTCTCCTGTATTAAGCCTGATAAGCATTCCCTTGCCAAATCAATCTGCCTCTCTATATCAGACTTTTTATGAGATCCCATGTGTCTAAGTTTTCCTTTCTTTAAATTTTTTTTTTTGTGTATGTGATTGGTTGTTTGTTTCTATCACACGCCCAGCACCTTCGACAATAGCAATTAGTTATAAAAATAAATAAAAACATATTCACACAATTATAGTTTTTTTGTCATTTTTTTTAATATTAATTATATCTAAATATTGCATATATATATATATATATAGAAAATTTAAATTTCAAGTTATTATTACTTATTTGCCAAAAATTTACATAGTATTTAATAATATTAAATAATTATATGTAATCAATTTAGCCATCATAATCGATTTCTGTTTATATATTATTTACTATCACGTAATTGTGTCCCGTTATTTGGATCGGTCTTAGCATTATGAGTATGAATATTCTGAGATTTTTGATCAAACCCTGATTATTTATTGATCATATTCTTAAATAGATGCTCCAACTTTAGCGTTAGTTTTATCACATAATATAGATATTTATTACAATTTTTTCATTCAAAATTCTTTTCTTACACTTTTTATTAAAATTGATTGGGTATCGATATTTGCTAACTAAAATTTTTTATGTTCAATTAATATCACAACGGGCCTCACAATTATTTTTTTTTTAGACGAAAAAAATAATAGTAAATTACCACTTTCTAGAAAGGTTGCTCTGAATTTAATTGACTCATTTAAATTTTCTTATACATACCTCCTTCATCCAAAACATTAGTTTCCACCATTATCCCCGCCTAATTAATCGTACATTCTACCTTTAATCGTTTCCATCTTCTCTCACCATCCTGAGCCTATTTCGGCTTCAATATTCACTGTTTTTCTGATGTTAGTAACAACTGATTTATGATAAAGTTTAAATTTGTGCCAATTGATCCAACTTTGATCATTATGGCGCTCTTGTCAACTTTAACTAATTTTTGGTACCAAATTTAAGTTTTAGCGACAAAATTTATAATAGATTTTCTAATACCGGTATTGAATCCTCCAAAAAAATTATTAGCACTCCGATTTATAATAAATCTATAATAAAAATAAGCATAACCTATTTTAAATTTCAGTACAATTCGGTTAACCCATTTTAAATTTATCAAATAATTTTAGTTTGTTACATTTTTCTAATATGCACATAATATATAAATTAATGCATAAATTCAAATATTCTATTAATTAGATGACTCACAAACTGTGGTCAAAATTTTCAATTTTGGTGTATTTTACAAATCCGCCATAATGTTATCCTTGGACATATTCTAGAGTAGATGCTTTACTTTTAGAGCAATTCTTGTCAGTATAACATAATGATTTGCTACAATTCATGTTCAATATACCGATTTTTTGATTAACTTTAGGATTTTGCAAAACATGCATATTGATGAGCTATGCTAATTATTAATGCTAATTATAATGCTTATTATTTAACGTTAACGTTTAGGTACGATTATTTGAATTTTATGTTATTGTTTTAGCTCTTATTTTATGACTATATAATTTGAATTAGTATGAATTAGTTCATATTAGTGTGTACGATCATTGGTTTTATTGGTTTCATGACGCCATAGGCATTGTTTTTTCTAAAACATTGTAGAATGGTTATGAATTTAATGAATGTGAAAACATACATAAGCAATATCTTAATTTAAGTAAAAGGCAAACATAACTATAAATGGCACATAATATAACTGATTGAATATGTGATTTAACACATAATACAATGTATATTGTGGATTAATTTTGCCATGGTAATAAATATTAAGAAACATTAATCAGAATTTGCCTTTCGTTTTGTCATCAAATAATCAGATTAAACAAATTACCAGGAATTAAATAATATATAACACACGACATATATAATATATATATTTTTATAATAAAAAAAAATTTTCTAGTGCTAACCAAAGTTCCTCACATACTTTCTCTAACATTAATTAGCCTCCCCTTGCGTAATTCAAATAAAAGCCCCCTGCGCATAATTCTTTTTAATGCTAATCAAAAACACCTGCACATAATTCCTAATATTAATCAAATCCCTGTACGTAATTCCTTCGAACACTATTGGACATATTTATTTTATATAATAAAAAAATACATTCAAACCCCCTGCACATATACTGAAATCGGGTGATGCTGAAATTTTGATCTATTTTAATATGAAATTTTTAGAGATTTAGCAAAAAGCTAATTATAAATTTATATTTATTAAATATAAATTTTAATGTAAGAATATTTTTCTTCTACGAGTTCTTTATTGATCATTTCAGTGTGCTCTCCGATCATCATCTAAAATATGCATATAATTACTCATTTATGTAATCAGTTTAAGAACAAAATTAATAATTACATGTTTAGTACAAAAGTAGCAAATTTAACATCTTGATACAAAACAATGCTGCTAGCTATTTTGCTAAAAAAAAATAGCATTATTTAAATGCTACAAAAACTGAGGACTTTTTTTAGGGAGATTCGATATTTAAAGAGTATATGTGGATTTTAGCATGGCTATATTTTCAAATTGAGATCCAAATTTCAACATCATCCAATTTTAGCATCATCACCGACATTTAATAAACATTAAAGCTTTCCTCGCACACACTTAAAAATTATCTTGTTCAATAATTATAACAAATGAGTTTACCAGGATAGCACCCCAAAGTTCGCTAATTATTAACATTACACTGCCGCAGCAGCTAATCCCGTTTTTGTTAGATAATCAAAATTATCCTTATCATCATCTAATATATCCTGTCTAAACAAACGGGAGGATATTAAATGATGATAAGGTGGATTTTTTAGTTATCTGGTAAAAATAGTGAATTGGAGGTGACATCGATCATTAGCGAATTTTAGAGTACCACCCTGGCAAACTCACGACATATACTGTGAGCGGTAAGGATGTCAACGGCTACCGTATTGTCACGAAATAATGCTCACCTGCGCATTATTTTGAGTATATGCGCGTTATTTTGAGACGCGCATGGCGTTATTTTGAAACAAATATTAATTTTTTGTCAAATCTGATTTTCCAAATAACGCACATGGGCGTTATTTTGAGAAAAAGGAGTTAAATCTAATTTCCCAAAATAAAACCATATGCATAAACCTGTATTTTATAATATTATGTACTTAACGTATCAGGTATTTAATGAGCATATATAAATATTCAGTGCACGGTAGTGTACAATATAATTCCCAATATAGATTATATTACATACGTACGTACGTACAAACTTATGCTTATATGGATAACACTAACGCCATACAAATAAAATACAAATCCTGTTTTTTCTTGGCATCACCTTTATTGGCCATGTAACACTACAGTTACCCTTACAAATTTGTCTATATAAAGACAAGCATCTTTGATAATTCGCTCAATTTTAAATCTTTATTAATAACATTTTAAGAAATTCATCCTTACTGAAAAATCCTTGAATAGACCGATATTTTGTAATCTATCAAAATTATCTGCTATTCCATAAAATTTACCTATAATACAACTGTCTTTACAAATGTTAATTAATATTAAAAAAAAGGACAAACTTATCACATTATGAGTAGGTATGAAGAATCAACTTGCAGACACAAATAAATCAAAAAATTGAAATTTACGGTATGTTTTCTGTACTTCATATATAACATAAAATGTGATCGCGATGTTATTTTTGTTGTGTGTACAAATTTACTTTCTTGCAAGTAAATATGAGTAGCACGAAACAAAGCTATACTATCGTGTTTAAACTTGATGTAATCAAATATGCTGAAGAAACCTCTAATCGTAGTGCTCTTTTGTATTTCAAAGTTGACTGAAGACGTGTCCAAGAGTGGCGAAAACAGAAGGAAGAGTTTGAAACTATCAGAAATAAGAATGATTTAAGTTCAGACCGTATGTGTGCTCTTGAGGGTCTTGGTTGAAAGGCAGCCCACCCTACATTAGAACAAGAATTGTTAGAGTTCATTAAAAAGAGAAGAGAGGAAAAAGGCACTGTAACAACGTCTTTAATCATAAAAAAAGCAAAAGAGCTAGGTGAAGTTTTTGATATTCAAGACTTAAAATTTTCACGTGATTGGGATGAATGTTTCAAGCAGCGGCACAATTTAGTAAAACGTGTTCATACACAAGTAGCTCAAAAGGTTCCTGAAGATATGCCTTTAATTATAAAAAATTTTCTTCAAAATTCACGTGAAAAAACTTATCACTTCAACAAAAAATTTGTTTTATCCTTTGACGAAACTCCTATGTGGTTTGATATGCTACAGGAATCAACGATAGATTTTAAAGGTGTTCGTAAAGTGCCAATCAAGACTACTAGAAGTGAAAAGCTGCGATTTACTGTAGTCTTAGGCTATACAGCTGCTTGAGAGAAACTTCCTCCAACAGTAATTTTTAAGCTAAAAAAAAAAACCAAAAGGAAAATTTCCACGAGATGTTGTTGTAACAACTGCACTCTTTGCTTGTATGACAGGAGATTTAATGATTTCTACTTATATCTCCCAAGTAATCCGTGCAAGACCCAATGGATTTTTTAAGGACAAGGGTATAATTTTTGTCGATATTCATCGAGTCAGGTTCGTGATGATGTAATTCAGGCATTGAATAGAGAAGGTTTAGAGGTTTTGAAAATACCTGGTGGAACGACAAGTGTTTTGCAGCCACCAGATGTTTCAGTAAATAAGCCCTTTAAAGATAGCATGAGGAGAAGATGGGAAGAATGGATAGTCAATGAAGAAAAAGAATATACTAAGAGTGGAAATCAAAAAAAGGCATCATACGTACAAGTCTATGAATGGGTATCGGAAACATGGAAGGAATTTAATGCAAGTATTTTGGTGAAATCTTTTGAATCTACTGGCCTTACACTTAATCCAGATGGTACTGAAGATAATAAAATGTCAAGCCGTCTTCAGGCTCTTCTTAGCAACTGTCTTGAGGAATTGCCAGTTGAATAAGATGCACATTCTGAAAACGAATCAATTTATGATAATGACGGTGTATGGGATTATGATGATTCTAATAATACTGAACCAGACTATGATAGCGAAAGTAGTATTCAAATGGAAGAGGTAATAGATGCTATAGAAATCGATCAATAATTTGAATTATGTGCAAATAGAAGAGATAATGAATATAATAGAAATTGATCAATGATCAAAATTAACGAATAAACAAATATAAAGTGCAAATTTATGCTTATGAATTATTACTAAAAGCTAATAATTGTATATAAGATCTTTTTTTTAATGAATTAAATCAAGTTGTCATTAAATATTAGTTTTTTAGTGTAGCATGTTAAACCTTTGTTCAAACATGTTCATTGGTATTTGTGATCTTAATTCGTATATAAATAAACCCATATTCTATTTCAAACTAATTAATTCGGGCAAAGTTAATCGAGAGATTATTATGAGAAAGTATATATTTACGATCTTAAGTTCTAATTTAATATTAAACGATCTTTATACACACCAACTATATTTGAGTGCGCGTTATTTTAGGATGCGCATGGGCATTATTTTGAACCCATATATACTATTTTTAGGAGGCGCGATTTTTGAATTAACGCCCATGCCTGGTATTTCGCGACAATACGGTATATTGTACACAGATTGGATTGTAATCAGGATGGAGTCTAGATTCCTTAGCGCCCATTTCCACTATCTCATCAAAGAAATCAGGATAGCACTTCTTTTGAAAGCTGATGAATCAGCAAAATTGTTCATAATGAACATGAAGCATTTAACTATTTTATGAGAATCAATTTGAGGAGTATCATTTGCATTGGCATTTCATAAAAAAATTTCGATTAAGGCAAAAATGCAATGGGAATAGTTTAATTTGTTTTGTATGAAATAATGAGTTGTCTTGAATAATGGATAATGGGAAAAGGACCTATTCAAAAACAATGCAAGGTAGATTTAGAATAAGAATGAAAGGAGGGACCATGTTGTAAAGTATGAACAGAGGAAATGATATTTAGATATTGTATTTAATTTATGTATACCAAATTCTGTATTAAACTCTCTTACTATAGACTTTGATTTATCTAATATAAACTATACATAAGCTAGTTGTTATTTTAAGAGATGAAGGCATAGTCATTATTTGTTTTATTGATTATTAAATAATTATTAATAATTGTGAATTGTGATTCACGATCAAGTGATTTATTACTATGTTGATATACTTAAGTGATGAGCGATTACTTATTGATAAAATTAATATTAATAGCAACTAATTATGAGAAATAATAAACAAATATTTTAACCTTACACTTGCGTCAGTGGTATATAATTGATTTATTTCTAATTTATTTCTAATTGTGATATAATAAAAATATATTCAACAATTATAATTTTTATTTACCAAATTTTTTAATATTGATTATATCATAATTATTGCGTACATATATATTGAAAGCATTAAATTCTACTTATTTACCAAAAATGTATATACTATTCATTATATTAAATAATCATATGTGTATTTAGGAATTGATATTTGATTGATACATTGATAGACTGTTACTAGTTATAGAATTGTTAACAAATATAGTTAATCTTATATTTGTTTCAGTGATATATGATTGATTTAACATAAGTTATTTCTAATCGTGATGCAATAATTGTCGCAGATCATAATAAAATCAGGAAAAGTAAAATGTGGGTTCTATTTAACATATAAAACTATTTATATAAACTCTACTCTAAAACATACCTCTAACCTTACTTAACACCTAATCCTAAAAAATACAGCCAAAAATTTTTATTTTTCAATACCTTTCAATTTTTTTATACTAAGCAAATACATCTTAATCTGTCATAATAATTACATATTCAACAATTATAATTTTATTTACCGACTTTTTTTAAAATAATTATTTCATAATTATTGTGTATATTGTATATATATAGAAAGTTTTAATCTAAGTATAATAATTATTATTTACCAAAATTTATATAATATTCGACAATATTTAATAAAAATTATATGTAATCAATTTAACAAATTATCACTAGATATATTTAGGAATTGATACGTATATTTGATTGATACATTAATCGATTTTAATGATGGGCGATTACTTATTGATAAAATTTGTACTAATAGTGTTAGGAGCGGACCAAGATCCCATGATAGTTAAATTTTTCGTGCTATTGAAAGAGCTGCTAGCAGAATCGTAACTATGTAGATCTCAGCCACGTGGTGCATGTGATCCCTATAGCTGCGCCATATATAAAAAAAAAACTTTCCCACACCTGGTACTGCACCTAGTTTCCATGGTCCAGGTACAAGCCCCACACCCCAAAGCCTCGAGCTGGATGAAGTTTTAGCCAGTAATCCCAAAAAATCTAAATAAGAAAATAGAAGGATCAGATCAAGATAGTGATGCCTCTAGAACACTTTAATAATAATACAGTTTGTGCTCTTTATTTGCCGTATTAGTCATGATGACAGAGGTATGCCAAAAATAGGAAAAATCATTTAAATTATGATTTTTAAATTGATTTCCTGCAAGGCCAAATCGGGTATGGCGTGAGGCCGTGTCCTAATTTTCACGATGAAAATTTAAGCAGAGAAATCGAGTGCATACGCTCATGATAGAAATTAGCCCAAATAAGTAATTAATAGAAAAGATGGAAGAAGATGGTATGATCTTCCTGTCTTCTTTTATTTCGAATTTCTTCTTTTTGAATTTTTCTATAAATAGACTCAAAGCTTTGTATTAGAAAGGCGCGTCCTCACTTGTAAAAAGTCATAAAAAAAAATAATAAAGACAAACCTTTGCCTCATAAAAATCCTAAAGTATTTTCTTCTTCTTGCATGACCCTTTCTCCCTTATTATGCCTGATAAGCCTTCCCTTGCCAAATCAATCAGCCTCCCTATATCAGACTTTTTACGAGATCCTGTGTGTCTAAGTTTTCCTTTCTTTAAATTTTTTTTTTTGTGTGTGTGATTGGTTGTTTGTTTCTATCACACGCCCAGCGCCTTCGACAATAGCAATTAGTTATGAAAATTAATAAAAACATATTTACACAATTATAGTTTTATTTGTCATTTTTTTTTTAATATTAATTATATCATAAATATTGCATATATATATATATAGAAAATTTAAATTCCAAGTTATTATTACTTATTTGCCAAAAATTTACATAGTATTCAATAATATTAAATAATCATATGTAATCAATTTAGCTATCATAATCGATTTCTGTTTATATATGATTTACCATTACGTAATTGTTGTCCCGTTATTTGGAACAGTTTTAGTTATGAGTATGAATATTCGGAGATTAATGATCAAACACTGATTATTTATTGATCATATTCTTAAGTAGTTGCTCCAACTTTAGTGTTAGTTTTATCAAATAATATAGATATTTATTACAATTTTTTCATTCAAAATTCTTTTCTTACACTTTTATTAAAATTGATTGGGCATCGATATTTGCTAACTAAAATTTCTTAGGTCCAATTAATATCACAATGGGTCTCACAATTATTTTTTTTTTAGATAAAAAAATAATAATAAAATACCACTTTCTAGAAAGGTTGCTCTGAATTTATTTGACTCATTTAAATTTTCTTATACATACTTCCTTCATCCAAAACATTAGTTTCCACCATTATCCCCGCTTAATTTTTCGTACATTCTACCTTTAATTGTTTCCATCTTCTCTCACTATCCTGAGCCTATTTCGGCTTCAATATTCACTGTTTTCCTGTACAATAGTAACAACTGATTTATTATAAAGTTTAAATTTGTGCCATTTGATCCAACTTTGATCATTATGGCGCGCTTGTCAACTTTAACTAATTTTTGGTTCCAAATTTAAGTTTTAGTAACAAAATTTATAATAGATTTTCTAATACCGGTATTGAATCCTCCAAAAAAATCATTAGCACTCCGATCTATAATAAATCTATAATAAAAATACGCATAACCCATTTTAAATTTCAGTACAATTCGGTTAACCCATTTTAAATTTATCAAATAATTTTAGTTTGTTACATTTTCTAATATGCACATAATATATAAATTAATACATAAATTCAAATATTCTATTAATTAGATGACTCACAATCTGTGGGCAAAATTTTCACTTTTGGTGTATTTTACAAATCTACCGTAATATCATTTATTGGATATATTCTAGAGTAGATGCATACTCTTAGAGCAATTCTTGTCAGTATAGCATAATGATTTGCTACAATTCATGTTCAATATACTGATTTTTTGATTAAATTTAGGATTATGCAAAACATGCATATTGATAAGCTATGCTAATTATTAATGCTATTTATAAAGCTTATTATTTAACATTAACGTTTAGGTATGATTATTTGAATTTTAAGTTATTGTTTTGGCTCTTATTTTATAACTATATAATTTGAATTAGTATGAATTGGTTCGTATTAGTGTGTACAATCAGTGGTTTTATTAGTTTTATGATGCCGTAGACATTGTTTTTCCTAAAACATTGTAGAATGGTTATGAATTTAACGAATGGAAAAACATACACAAGCAATATCTTAATTTAAGTAAAAGGCAGATATAAATATAAATGGCACATAATATAACTGATTGCTTATGTGATTTAACACATAATACAATGTATATTGTAAATTAAATTCACCATAGAAATAAATATTAAGAAACAATAATCAGAATTTGCCTTTCGTTGTGTTATCAAATAATCAGATTAAACCAAATTATTAGGAATTAAATAATATATAACACATGACATAAATAATAGGGGTCTTAATGGGTCGGTTGGGTCGGGTTTGGGCCTGACCCGGGTCAGACCCACTTGGGTCAAAACCCGATCTGGGTCAGACCCGTTTCATGTCAAACCCGACGCAGGTCTGACCTACCTCATGTCAAACCCGACCCGAGTCAGACCCGCCTCCAAACCCGACCCGGGTCTGACCCACCTCATGTCAAACCCGACCCGGGTCTGACCCAACCCAACCCAACCCGGGTTGAACCCAGGTCAATTTAATTCTAAATCAAACTTAATTCTAACGAAAATGACTCAAATTGGTTTGTCTGTGAAATCTGATGTCATTTAAATAACTGCAAATAAAACAAACTTGTTTGTGAATAAATCGATTGTAAAATAATCTTACCTGTAATTAAATTCTTTGCGAACTAAGTTGTCTATTTTTTTCCTTATAATATTCGCGAGCCTAAATTTTAAGGGCTCCTATCACCACTTTTTCCAAATTACTCAGTCGACCACACTCAACTACAAAGCTATCTTTGGCTTTAAACCTCCCAAGAACATTTGTATAACATACTGTTGAGGAAGGCAGTTATCTGGGTCTACTCTACGCAACAACTTCTTAAAACTATACGCATATGTTTCTACTCATTCATCATCTCGTTGTGCTAAGGTATTCAAATCAACCTGCCATTTATGATAGTGCTGGAAGTGGCTAAATATGCAGTAAAATGGTGAACAAAGCTGATGTCTGGTTAACGAGCATCATCCCAGTGTTCCAAGGTCCTTTTTATTTTATTATACCAGGTAGCAGCAACACCACGCAAATATCCAGAAGCTATTTCATTTTTCAATTAGGGCTCCAATTATTAGCATCTGCAGCATGTTCAAATGCTTCGACCCATTCAACAGCTTCATCTTTGGTTCCGTGAAAGGTGTATACTCTTACTAGATTTGTTTCTCTTGCTGTGGGACGGGCAGCAGCAGTAACACCTATAGTAGCATCCCTAAATGCATTGGCTATTTCTCTTAACACTACATGCAAGGGCTCCTGGTTTCCATTTCGACGGTCTTGACCAGAAAGGTGTAAAGGAGAATACCGGGAGTTTGATTACGGTCTTTCTTATGTTCTGAATGATTATCTTCTTCAACACATTGTGTATCCATGTTTATTTAAATAAAAAAAATATTCTATTCTATATATTAGGATTAAAATTTTTTTTTTTTTATAGAGTATCTCACAGTCTCCACCAAATTGTCGAAGGCACTGGGCTTGTAATAGAAATGAACAGCCAATCACACATACAAAAAAAAATTTAAAGAAAGGAAAACTCAGACACACAGGATCTCATAAAAAGTCTGATATAGGGAGGCAGATTGATTTTTAAGGGAAGGCTTATCAGGCTTAATACGGGAGAAAGAGTAACTCTGGAAAAAGAAAATACTTTAGAATTTTTATAAGGCAAGGTTTGTCATTATTATTTTTTTTTATGACTTTTTACAAGTAAGGACGCGCCTTTCTAATACAAAGTTTTGAGTCTATTTATAGAAAAATTCCAAAAGAAGAAATTCGAAATAAAAGATGACAGGAAGATCACACCATCTTATTCCACCCTTTTCAATTAATTACTTATTTGGGCTAATTTCTATCATGAGCGTATGCACTCGATTTCTCTGCTTAAATTTTCATCGTGAAAATTAGGACTCGGCCTCACGCTATACCTGATTTGGCCTTGCAGGATATATATTTAAAAATCACAATTTAAATGATTTTTTCTATTTTTGGCATATCTCTATCATCATGACTAATACAGCAAACAAAGAGCCCAAACTGTAGTATTATTAAAGTGTTCTAGGGGCATCACTATCTTGATTTGTCCTTCTTCGTTCTTCTATTTTCTTATAGATTTTTCATGATTACTGGTTAAAACTTCATCCAACTCGAGGCTTTGGGGTGTGGGGCTTGTATAGGGACTATGGAAACTAGGCGTAGTACCAGGTGCGGGAAAGTTTTTTTTTTTATATATGGCGCAGCTATAGGGATCACATGCATCACATAGCTAAAATCTACATGGTTACGATTCTGCTGGCGGCTCTTTTAATAGCACAGAAAATTCAAATATCACGGAATCTTGGTCCGCTCCTAACACTATTAATACTAATTTAATCAATAAGTAATCGCAATTATTAAAATCGATCAATGTATCAATCAAATATATGTATCAATTCCTAAATATATCTAGTGATAATGGGTTAAATTAATTACATATAATATTTAATAAATATTGTCGAATATTATATAAATTTTGGTAAATAATAATTATTATACTTAGATTTAAAACTTTCTATATATATACAATATACACAATAATTATGAAATAAATATTTTAAAAAAAGTCAGTAAATAAAATTATAATTGTTGAATATGTAATTATTATGACAGATTAAAATGTATTTGCTTAGTATAAAAAAATTGATAGGTATCGAAAAATAAAAATTTTTGGCTGTATTTTTTAGGATTAGGGGTTAAGTAAGTTAGAGGTTAGTTTTAGAGTAGAGATTATATAAATAGTTTTATAGTTAAATAGAACCCACATTTTACTTTTTCTGAATTTATTATGATCCGCGACAATTATTGCATCACGATTAGAAATAACTTTTGTTAAATCAATTATATATTACTGATACAAATATAAGGTTAACTATATTTGTTAACAATTCTATAACTAGTAACAGTCTATCAATGTATCAATCAAATATCAATTCCTAAATACACATATGATTATTTAATATAATGAATAGTATATACTTTTTTGGTAAATAAGTAGAATTTAATGCTTTCAATATATATATACGCAATAATTATGATATAATTTATATTAAAAAATTTGGTAATAAAAATTATAATTGTTGAATATATTTTTATTGCATCACAATTAGAAATAAATTAGAAATAAATCAATTATATACCACTAACGCAAGTGTAAGGTTAAAATATTTGTTTATCGATTCTCATAATTAGTTGCTATTAATATTAATTTTATCAAGAAGTAATCACTCATCACTTAAGTATATCACTCATCACTTAAGTATATCAACATTGTAATAAATCACTTGATCATGAATCACAATTCACAATTATTAATAATCATTCAATAATCAATAAAACAAATAATTACTATGTAGAATACTAGATACGTTGCCTTCGATTCTTAAAATGACAACTAGCTTATGTATAGTTTATATTAGATAAATCAAAGTCTATAGTAAGAGAGTTTAATACAGAATTTGGTATACATAAATTAAATACAATATCTAAATATCATTTCCTCTGTTCATACTTTACAATACCGTTCCTCCTTTCATTCACATTCTAAATCTACCTTGCATTTTTTTTGAATAGGTCCTTTTCCTATTATCCGTTATCCAAGACAACTTATTATTTCATACAAAACAAATTAAACTATTTCTATTGCATTTTTGCCTTAATCAAAATTTTTTTATGAAACGCCAATGCAAATATTACTCCTCAAATTGATTCGCATAAAATAGTTGAATGCTTCACGTTCGTTATGAACAATTTTGCTGATTCATCAGCTTTTAAAAAAAGTGCTATCCCGACTTCTTTGATGAGATAGTGAAAATGGGCGCTAAGGACCTAGACTCCATCCGGATGACAATCCGATCTGTGTACAATATAGCTGTTGACATCCCTACCGCTCACAGTATTTGTCATGAGTTTGCCAAGGTGGTACCCTAAAATTTGCTAATGATCGATGTCACCTCCAATTTACCATTTTTACTAAATAACTAAAAAATCTACCTTATCATCATCTAATATCCTCCTGTTTGTTTAGACGGGATATATTAAATGATGATAAGGATGATTTTGATTATCTAACAAAAACGGTGAGTTAGCTGCTGCGGCAGTGCAACATTAATAATTAGTGAACTTTGGGGTGCCGTCTTGGTAAACTCATTTGTCATAATCATTGAACAAGATACTTTTTAAGTTTGTGCGAGGAAAGCTTTAATGTTTATTAAATGTAGAGGATGATGCTAAAATCAGATGATGTTGAAATTTGGGTTTCGATTTAAAATATAGCCATGCTAAAATCCACATATACTCTTTAAATATCGAATCTCCCCAAAACAAAGTCCTCAGATTTTTGTAGCATCTAAAATAACGCTATTTTTTTTTAGAAAAATAGTAGCAGCATTGTCTTGTGCCAAGATGTTAAATTTGCTACTTTTTCACTAAACACGTGATTATTACCTTTGTTCTTAAACTGATTACATAAATGAGTAATTATATGCATATTTTAGATGATGACCGGAGAGCATACTGAAATGATTGATAAAGAACTCGTAGAAGAAAAATATTATTACATTAAAATTATAATTTAATAAATATAAATTTATAATTAGCTATATTGCTAAATCTCTAAAAATTTCATATTAACATAGATCAAAATTTCAGCATCATCCGATTTCAGTATATGTACAGCGGGTATGGATGTATTTTTTTTATTATATAAAATAAATATGTCCAATAGCGTTCGAAGGAATTACGTGCAGGGATTTGATTAATATTAGGAATTATGTGCAGATGTTTTTGATTAGCATTAAAAAGAATTATGTGCAGGGGGCTTTTATTTGAATTACGCACAGATGAGGGTAATTAACGTTAGAGAAACTATGTGAGGAACTTTGGTTAGGGTAGAAAATTTTTTTTTATTATAAAAATATATATATTATTTATTAGGGGTCTTAGCTGGGTCGGGTCTGACCCAATCCGACCTGGGTCAGACCCAACCCGGGTCGGGTTGGGACAGATCAAACCCGGGTCGGGTCAGACCCGGGTCAGAAAAAACCCAGCTCGTGTCAGACCCGGGTTAGAAAAAATCTGGATTGGGTTAGACCCGGGTAATGATGGGTGACGCATGATGAAACCATTTCATTGCAAAAATAAATAAATAATTAATTAATTTATTTTAAAAAAGTATTCATATGATAAAAAGAACTTCGTACGTACGTACAATACCAGGAACGCAGTCATGCAAATTGATGGAGTGTATAGTTACCAGCTATTTAAAATGGTGAGTTCACAAAATCTTGCACTTGATTTGGCGTTAAGCTATTATTTCACATGTCAAATGTGCTGTGCTAGTGTAACATACTTCTACTATTCGTGTATGTGCATACCGGTGTTTTTATGCTCAACTTTTTCTATCTTTAGTTAGTATTGTTATTTTATCGTTATTTATTCTTATTTAGGCATATTTTGTAGCATAGTCGGGTGATTGAATCTCCAAACGTGTGATCAAAGCCCTAAAGGGTTAATCAAATCTCCAAACTGATAATCAAATCTCAAGACAGGTGATCAATTACTCGTTTGGAGATTTTATCACCCGTTTTGAGATTTGGATCTCCAAACGAGTTATTAAAGCTCCCATACGAATTAAAAATATATAAGGGTTTGGTTTAAGCATATGGATGAAGTAAGAAATTAACAAGGAAAAATTGAAACCGACCAGACTCAGTTAACGCACCAGATACAAACCATGTCCATGAATTACGACCGAATTCTTACCACTCTTGCAGCCCGAGTAGAGACAAATGAAGCAAAGCCGCATAACAGATATAATAATAATAATAATAACAATAGGACCTCCCGAGTAACTTGTTACAATTGTGGTGAACCTGGCCATATCTCTTGGGATTGTACAGTCATACTCCGCAATAGTCACGTACCAAAATCGGACTTTCAATGTGCCTATTGCGAGATTGTGACTAAAGCGAGCTAAAGTATATATATAGTATATATATGTAAATAGGAAAATTAAGATGACTATAGCGAGATTGTGACTAATGCGAATGTGACTATTGCGAGGTTTGACTGTATTGTTGAAAGAGTTCCCGTACGAAATATGCCCCTACCAAGCCAAGTTCAAAACAAACCCAACCCCAAAATCTGAATCAAGCTGCAAGGATTTAAACAAACAAACCTACTGTGCTGATTTTACCTCAAACCCGTAATGTGAACTTGTGTGATCTCGTTGATACTAGATATTACCCAGAAGGTGAAGATGCTTTTGTTACTCTCGTAGCTCGGCATCAAACTTATAGCACTTAAAGACCACGTAGAAATGTAAAAAAATCAGAAAGTAAAGTCGAAGAAAAGTTAAGGAGTAACCTACCAGAAGTTAACTCCATGATACCTCCTGTGCAGGTGATGCTCCCACAAGCCCCAGAAGTCCCGCTGGTACGACCTTGGCATAAGAGAGGCCCATCCATTGATGATCAATTAGAACCGTATAACATGTGCATGACCTCTTGAACATGAGAGTTAATGCAACCGTGGGTCAATTGTTGCATTATCTGAACCAACGCCGCAACTTAGCTCAAGTATTAAAAAGACCTTTTATAGTTGAATCAGATCCTCCTATAGAAAGTATAGAAACAAATGTAGCCCAACTTACCTTAAGTGAACGGACCACGGCTACCAGTTGCTACATCCGTATTAAAAATAATCCTATAGTTGCAATACTAGACTCAGGTCTACCATGATCTTGATGTCGAAGAAAATGATGGATAAACTGGGCTTAAAAATTGACAGACCGTCTACCACGGTTATAGTAACCACATACAGAACCAGGGAGCGAGCTTTGGCTAAAATTAAAAGTGTTAAACTAGCCATCTGTGACATTTTAGTTCCTACGCCCTTCCAGATTATTGAGTCATCCGAAGACTAGTTATTATTAGACATGGATTGGTTCGTAAGAGCTCACGCTCATTTACATTTTGATGAAAAAGTAATGTACCTTACCTATGGAGATAAGACTACTGCGGTAATGATATCTACTGATGGAGGGTCCCCAGTGGAAGTTATTGAAGAGCCAGTCGAAAGTGAAGTGACATTTGATGAATTTGAATATGATGACGAAGCCCTAGAAGAGGCAAAAGGGTTTTACACTAAGAAAATATCTGATAACGATCTCTTTCATAACCTTTGGGAGAATTATCCGAGCCCTGCCGTTTACCTCGCCGATATGGAGGAATTACGAAAAGAGGAAGCCAAACCCGAGGATGAATTTTTAGAAAAAGGATTGAAGAGAAGCATGGACAGTACCCACCTGAGTATTGAAGAACAAGAAGCTGCTTTCCACCTACTGTATCAAAAGAAAGTCCTTTTCACCCATAATATGAATGATCTTGGTCAGACCAGTGCTGTTACACATGAAATCGACACCAGATCAGCCGTACCTATAAAACAACCGCCGTATCGTGCTGCCCCGTCCGTACGAGAGTTCATTAGAAAAGAGATAGAGTCTTTAAAGGATAAAGGTTTAATAAATGATTCGAAAAGTCCCTGGACTTCACCTATAGTAGTCATGAGAAAATTATGTATGTGCATAGATTACCGAAAGTTGAACTCAGTTACGAAAAAGGACGCTTTTCCCCTCCTGAGGATCGATGATTTACTTGAGGTATTTGGTCGTGCTGTGTGGTTTTCCTCCCTCAATCTTATGTCAGGTTACTGGCAAGTCCGTATGAAAGAGAATGATCAGGAAAAGACCGCTTTTGCGGCAAACTTAGGTACCTATGCGTTTTTGGTTATGCCGTTTGGCCGTTGTAACTCTCCCGCAACGTTTCAGCATTTGATGAACCAACTGCTTGCTGACTTCCTAGAAAAATTCATGGTGGTCTATATCGACGATATCATCATTTACTCTGCCACCTTTAACGAGCATGTGATTCACTTGACAGCCATTTTTAATAATTTAAAATTGTAGATTTAAAATTAAATCTCGATAAATGCACTTTCTTTAAATCGCACCTGCAGTTCCTTGGCTATGTAATAGGTCGAGATGGTATATGCTCTGATCCGAAAAAAGTTGAAAAGGTACAAAATTTCTCTGCCCCAAAAATGTATGACAACTCTACAGTTTTATAGGATTTGCTTCCTACTACACGAAGTATATTCCTAAATTCACTTCCGTTGCCCGCCCCTTGCATTACCTGTTAAGAAAAGATATAAAATTTGAGTGGAAAGTAGAACAAGAAAACGCATTTAAACCGTTAAAAGGATATTTAGTAGAAGCGCCGATTCTTCGTTATCCAAACTTTGACAAGACTTTTATTGTTCACGCCGATGCCTCCAGGTTTGGCTTGGGCACCGTGTTGGCGCAGAAGGACGACCAAGGAAAAGAATATGCTGTGGCATACACGCGTCGTGGGTTAACTAAAGCAGAGAAAAACTATAGTACTATGGAACCTGAATGCCTCACAGTATTGTGGGCAATTGAATATTTCCTGCATTATTTGGGTTTAAATCCTTTTGTAGTTGTGACCGATCATGCAGCCCTTAAGTGGCTGCAAACCTCCGCATTAACTGGTCGACGAGCCTGTTGGAACCTCCGTATACAATCATATAAATTTTGTATAATACACTGCCGTGGGAAAAAGCATAGTAACGCAGATGCGTTATACTGGTGCCCCGAAACTCTTAAAGATCCTAACAAAAAAAAGAAAGAACTTTAATAAAAAAAATAATAATAATAATATTTTTTTTAAAAAAAAAACTCCCTTAAATCTGGTCAAACTATAAATCCAGTCCAGGTTACCAGTGTCCTGCCCCTGCAATTAAGTTTATTGTACCCACGCCTATATATATCCTGTAAAAAAAAAAAAAAATTTTTTTTCTCTTCTTTAGTAGGTTTTTTTTATGGATCCCACGCACTACAAACATTTAAAGTGATACCTCGAGACAAAATATTTGCCGCACGAACTGGTTTAGGAACAAAAGAAGAAATTAGTAAAAAGAGTGAATATTTTGAAATGAAAGGAGAGTTTTTATATATAAAGGACAAAAAGAAAAAAGTAAATTTGATATGAGCCTTACAATGACATGAGGGCGACCCAGTTCTATTCTTAGTTTATATGCACCCACTCAGTGGACATTTTGAAATGAAGGTAATGTTTGAGAAAATTCGTAGCACCTATTTTTGGCCCCAAATGTATCAAAGTATACGGACGTATATACAAACATGTGTAGCATGTCAGAAAAGGAACAGACCATACACGCAAGGCCCCTTGCATCTGATTCCCGTTTCTGACCCTTTTTACAGAATAGGGCTTGATTTTGTTGGCCCCTCCCTTGTATGCCCAAGTGAATCGGTATATATTAGTAGCAACCAATTATATAACATGTTGGCTGGAAGCACGTACTGTGGAGAAAGCTGATGCGCAGACGGTTGCTGAGTTCCTCTACAATAATATAATCTGCCGCCACAAATGCCCTGATTGAATTTTGTCAGACCGTAGTACCCATTTCCGCAATGATGTGATTCGATTGTTGTTGAAAAGATTAAAAGCGAAACAAAATTTCTCAACCCCATATCACCCCATACTAACAGCCTGGTAGAACGTTTCAATATAACGTTGTGAGGCCTTAGAAAAATTAGTGCAAAATGTAGTTGATTGGGATTTGATGATCCCTTCTATCTTATGTGCATACCACACCGCTCGAAATTCGACAACAAAAATGACCCCGTTTTTCTTAGTGTATGGACGAGAAGCAAAACAACCTATTCTCCAAGCCAGACAGAGGAAGGGTTGGAAGGAACAATTTTGCAAAGGACTTTTGAGTTAGTTAATATAGTACCTGTAATAAGAGAGAAAGCCATAAGAAACATTCACCAACAGCAAATAAAAGACAAGACTTACCATGATCAGAAACGCCATCTTAGTGTTGGATTTGATATAGGAGAAAAGGTTCTTTTAGAAGACATAGATAAAAGGTACTCCCGTAGTCACAAATTAAATCCGAAATGTAAAGGTCCCTTTTACATTCACGAGAAAATGCCCAATGATGCCTACAAATTATGGGGCATCCATAAATAACATTATCCTTAATGTGGAAGTCCCCAAATTATAATGATTTTCCACTATGTAGAGGGGTCCCCAAAATGTAATGCAATTTTTTTATTAAAATTTGTCTAAAACTTGATTCAGTGGTCCAAAATGGATGTTTTAGTACTATTCGAATCGTCTCGAGGAGAGGATTCGAATGGTACCAATTGCATTTGATTTGGATAACTGGATCACGTTTTATTAATGAAAAACTATTGGTTATTATGTTTTCTTATAAAATTACTATAAAATCAATAGTATTTCGTTAATAAAACGTAATTCAGTAATCTAAATAAAATGTTTTTGGTACCATTGGATTCGTCTTATTGAGACGAATCGAATGGTACCAAAATAACCCAGTTTGGATCACTGGGTCATAATATATTCAAGTTTTTGTAAAATTTTATATATAAACATATGGATTTTGAAAATTTTTTTATATAGTAGAGGGGGGTCCAGCACTACTATGAGGGGGTACATAACGTTATTTATGGATGCCCCCTTACGTATCTTGGAGGGAAAGGTGATCCCCTCTCCATTTAACTTGAGTCTTCTCAAGTAATACTATGATCGTTAAAAAAAAAAAAAAATCCAGTGGTTGGTCGCGACATTTGTGCGCGGGATTAAGAAGCATATGACAAGTAGAACCCTTTATGAAAACGTGGGTGCGATATATATATATATATTTTTTTTTAGATTGTTGTTTGTGTTAGGATTGGTTTTGAGTTTTCTGTGCGATTAAGTGAAGAATTTTTTTTTAATATATATTTTTGATTAATTATTTTTTCAATGTGTGTATGTGTATGTGTATCGATGAGTTTTTTTTTTTACTAAACGATTGTTGGAATAGAAAATAGTAATAGAGTAGTTATTTTTCACGGGACGTGAAAAACTAAGAAGGGGTGGATTGTTAGGAGCGAACCAAGATCCCGTGATGGTTGAATTTTCTGTGCTATTGAAAGAGCCGCTAGCAGAATCGTGACCATGTAGATCTTAGCTACATGACACATGTGATCCCTATAGCTGCGCCGTATATAAAAAAAAAACTTTCCTGCATCTGGTACTGCGCCTAGTTTCCATGGACCATACAAGCCATACACCCCAAAGCCTTGAGCTGGATGAAGTTTTAGCCAGTAATCATGAAAAAATCTATAAGAAAATAGAAGATCGAAGAAGGATCAGATCAAAATAGTAATGCCCCTAAAACACTTTAATAATAATACAGCTTGCGCTCTTTGTTTGCGTATTAGTCATGATGATAGAGGTATGCCAAAAATAGGAAAAATCATTTAAATTGTGATTTTTAAATTGATTTCCTGCAAGGCCAAATCGGGTATAGCGTGAGGCCGTGTCCTAATTTTCACGATGAAAATTTAAGCAGAGAAATCGAGTGCATACGCTCATGATAGAAATTAGCCCAAATAAGTAATTAATTAAAAAGAATGGAAGAAGATGGTATGATCTTCCTGTCTTCTTTTATTTCGAATTTCTTCTTTTTGAATTTTTCTATAAATAGACTCAAAACTTTGTATTAGAAAGGTGCGTTCTCACTTGTAAAAAGTCATAAAAAAAAATAATAAAGACAAACCTTTGCCTCATAAAAATCCTAAAGTATTTTCTTCTTTCTGTGTGACCCTTTTTCCTGTATTAAGCCTGATAAGCCTTCCCTTGCCAAATAAATCTGCCTCCCTATATCAGACTTTTTACGAGATCCCATGTGTCTAAGTTTTCTTTTCTTTAAATTTTTTTTTTTTTGTGTGTGTGATTGGTTGTTCGTTTCTATCACACGACCAGCACCTTTGACAATAGCAATTAGTTATGAAAATCAATAAAAACATATTCACAGAATTATAGTTCCCTATATCAGACTTTTTACGAGATCCCATGTGTCTAAGTTTTCTTTTCTTTAAATTTTTTTTTTTTTGTGTGTGTAATTGGTTGTTCGTATCTATCACACGCCCAGCGCCTTCGACAATAGCAATTAGTTATGAAAATCAATAAAAACATATTCACAGAATTATAGTTTTATTTGTCATTTTTTTTTAATATTAATTATATTATAAATATTGCATATATATATATATAGAAAATTTAAATTCCAAGTTATTATTACTTATTTGCCAAAAATTTACATAGTATTCAATAATATTAAATAATATTATTAATCAATTTAGCCATCATAATCGATTTTTGTTTATATATTATTTACTATCACTTAATTGTCGTCCCGTATTTGGATCAGTTTTAGCGTTATAAGTATGAATATTCGGAGATTTTTGATCAAACCCTGATTATTTATTGATCATATTCTTGAGTAGATGCTCCAACTTTAGCGTTAGTTTTATCACATAATATAGATATTTATTACAATTTTTTCATTCAAAATTCTTTTCTTACACTTTTTATCATAAAATTTAAATTTGTACCATTTGATCCAACTTTGATCATTATGGCACACTTGTCAACTTTAACTAATTTTTGGTCCCAAATTTAAGTTTTAGTGACAAAATTTATAATAGATTTTCTAATACCGGTATTGAATCCTCCAAAAAAATCATTAGCACTCTGATCTATAATAAATCTATAATAAAAATACGCATAACCTATTTTAAATTTCAGTACAATTCGGTTAACCCATTTTAAATTTATCAAATAATTTTAGTTTGTTACATTTTTCTAATATTTACATAATATATAAATTAATGCATAAATTCAAATATTCTATTAATTAGATGACTCACAATCTGTGGTCAAAATTTTCAATTTTGGTGTATTTTACAAATCCGCCATAATGTCATTCATTGGACATATTCTAGAGTAGATGCTTCACTCTTAGAGCAATTCTTTTCAGTATAACATAATAATTTGCTACAATTCATGTTCAATATACCAATTTTTTGTTTAACTTTAGGATTTTGCAAAACATGCATATTGATCAGCTATGCTAATTATTAATGCTAATTATAATGCTTATTATTTAACGTTAACGTTTAGGTACGATTATTTGAATTTTATGTTATTGTTTTAGCTCTTATTTTATAACTATATAATTTGAATTAGTATGAATTAGTTCATATTAGTGTGTACGATAAGTGGTTTTATTGGTTTCATGATGCCGTAGGCATTGTTTTTCCTAAAACATTGTAGAATGGTTATGAATTTAACGAATGGGAAAACATACACAAGCAATATCTTAATTTAAGACATAACTATAAATGGCACATAATATAACTGATTGCATATGTGATTTAACACATAATACAATGTATATTGTGGATTAAATTCGCCATAGTAATAAATATTAAGAAACATTAATCAGAATTTGCCTTTTGTTGTGTCATCAAATAATCAGATTAAACCAAATTATCAGGAATTAAATAATATATAACACATGACATATATAATATATATATTTTTATAATAAAAAAAAATTTTCTAGTGCTAACCAAAGTTCCTCACATACTTTTTCTAACGTTAATTACCCTCCCCTGTGCGTAATTCAAATAAAAGCCCCCTGCGCATAATTCTTTTTAATGCTAATCAAAACACCTGCACATAATTCCTAATATTAATCAAATCCCTGCACGTAATTCCTTCGAACACTATTGAACATATTTATTTTATATAATAAAAAAAATACATTCAAACCCCCTGCACATATACTGAAATCGGATAATACTGAAATTTTGATCTATTTTAATATGAAATTTTTAGAGATTTAGCAAAATAGCTAATTATAAATTTATATTTAGGTAACTGTTATTGCCACCCCCATTTTTGTTAATGCCACCCATCCGGCCTCCGACCCAAACCTCCGGCCCAACGTCCGGCCTAAATCATGTGACCCAAGCCACAAAACAAGGTCACATGACCAAAAAAATTTTGTCTAAAGCTACTTAGTAACACAAATTTTTGGTGCATCGTTTGTGTTACCTTATTATCCAATCAAATTATAGTACCGGAATCATAAGATTTTATAGAATTTTATTAATAAAATTCTATAAAATCTTATAATTCACAAAATTTTACTAATTAATTCTAATATTATGCATTAAGTAAACTTGTTAAGCACCCAAAAATACATCAGATTGGCATAATTATTTTTATTTTACTTGAAATTTAGAGAATAGATGCATAATTTTGGATTTTTGATCAAAAAAGTCAAATTTAAGCATCTTTTCTCCAAATTTACAGTAAAATGAAAACAATTCTGCCGTTTCGATGTGTTTTTATATGCTGAACAAGTTTATTTAGTGCAGAAAATTAGAATTAATTAGTAAAATTTTGTGAATCATAAGATTTTATAGAATTTTATTAATAAAATTCTACAAAATCTTAAAATTCATAAATTTTTATTAATAAATTCTAACTTT
>QKWP01001293.1:3313-16622 GCA_003550325.1 Gigaspora rosea | reverse complement strand
TAAATTTGACTTTTTTGATCAAAAATCCAAAATTATGCATCTATTCTCTAAATTTCAAGTAAAATAAAAATAATTATGCCAATCTGATGTATTTTTGGGTGCTTAACAAGTTTACTTAATGCATAATATTAGAATTAATTAGTAAAATTTTGTGAATTATAAGATTTTATAGAATTTTATTAATAAAATTCTATAAAATCTTATGATTCCGGTACTATAATTTGATTGGATAATAAGGTAACACAAATGATGCACCAAAAATTTGTAGCTTTAGACAAATTTTTTTGGTCATGTGACCTTGTTTTGTGGCTTGGGTCACATGATTTAGGCCAGAAGTTGGGCCGGAGGTTTGGGTCAGAGGCCGGATGGGTGACATTAACAAAAATGAGGGGTGGCAATAACAGTTCCCTATATTTATTAAATATTAATTTTAATGTAATAATATTTTTCTTCTACAAGTTCTTCATCGATCATTTCAGTGTGCTCTCCGGTCATCATCTAAAATATGCATATAATTACTCGTTTATGTAATCAGTTTAAAAACAAAGGTAATAATTACATGTTTAGTGCAAAAGTAGCAAATTTAACATCTTGGCACAAGACAATGCTGCTAGCTATTTTGCTAAAAAAAAAATAGCGTTATTTTAGATGCTACAAAAATCTGAGGACTTTGTTTTGGGGAGATTCGATATTTAAAGAGTATATGTGAATTTTAGCATGGCTATATTTTCAAATCGAGACCCCAAATTTCAACATCATCTGATTTTAGCATCATCCCCGACATTTAATAAACATTAAAGCTTTCCTCACACACACTTAAAAAGTATCTTGTTTAATGATTATGACAAATGTGTTTACCAGAACGGCACCCCAAAGTTCGCTAATTATTAACGTCGCACTGCCGCAGCAGCTAACTCACCGTTTTTGTTAGATAATCAAAATCATCCTTATCATCATCTAATATATCCCGTCTAAACAAACGGGAGGATATTAGATGATGCTAAGGTGGATTTTTTAGTTATCTGGTAAAAATGGTGAATTGGAGGTAACATCGATCATTAGCAAATTTTAGGGTGCCACCCTGGCAAACTCACGACAAATACTGTGAGCAGTAGGGATGTCAACGGCTATATTGTACACAGATTGGATTGTCATCCGGATGGAGTCTAGATCCCTTAGCGCCCATTTCAACTATCTTATCAAAGAAGTCATGTAGCACTTCTTTTGAAAGCTGATGAATCGGCAAAATTGTTCATAACGAACGTGAAGCATTTAACTATTTTATAAGAATCAATTTGAGGAGTATTATTTGCATTGGCGTTTCATAGAAAAATTTCGATTAAGGCAAAAATGCAATGGGAATAGTTTAATTTGTTTTGTATGAAATAATGAGTTGTCTTGAATAACAGATAATGGGAAAAGGACCTATTCAAAAACAATGCAAGGTAGATTTAGAATGAGAATGAAAGAAGGAACGGTGTTGTAAAGTATGAACAGAGGAAATGATATTTAGATATTGTATTTAATTAACCCCCTCTAATCTTTTTTTATCGGCATGCTGTATATCGTTTCCAATAATGTTAAGGTTATATGTAGATCATCTTGTTTATTGGCTGTTTTTTTAATCGTGACCCGCCACATTTCCTTTTAAGCTAAAACGGAAAGGATTTTTGTCAAATAATTTTATATTATCTTATCTGATATCGATATCAGAACTATCTTGATATATCTGATATATCTGATATCTGATATATCTGATATAGCCCTCGAAAATTTTTTATCGTATTCGGGTTGTATTTATAAATTTTTGGTTATCACGTGAGATTATATATTGATAAAGGTCTCACGCAATAATAAATTTGTCATGTATTTAAGTGTTAATTCTAAATTTATTTTATTTATTATTTATATTAATTATTATTATTTTGACCATAAATAATAAAACGTAAAAAGAAGCTGAACTTCGTGGTAAATTTACCCTTTAAGTGACTTACTTTTACTTACCTAATTTAATTTATTTATTTTTTTGAATAAACTATCTGTGCGTTTCGATAAGATAATGCAGAGACTCTAATTACTGTAATCAGATACTATGCTTGATTATGTTCGATTGAGCCTTTGGGCAAAACCTTACTAAGGCAACCTCATGAGTTCAAGTTGATAATCTCATTAGTGATATGCTGTGGCAATGACGTTGATTATTGAGTTGATATATGTACGACGTACATAATTCAACAGATCGAAAAGGTAAGCAGGACATGAGCGCCTCACAGGGCCTAGGGTCACGAGCTGAACCATTGTGAGATGCTAAATAAGGGATTGGAGACAAGTAAGTATGATGTAAAATCAACTTCCGCAAATGGCATCCATCGAACCTGAGTGAGTACAGGTAAAGGAAAATGACCCCAACAATTACGTCAGATATAGTCAATTCCATTGTGAGAAACAAAACATAATCGCAACCCGATCCCGCCCATCTGACATTTCATGTTGATGCCGTGAACAAAGTCACAGGCAACCATTTGTCACGAGACCATGACCCGGGCCCATGATGCAGGGTGATCGTTATGATCATTGGGTAAGTATTAAGTATTGATGACAGAGGTGATGCATTTAAGAGTCGGATAAGTATGATGTATTGAGTAAGGGATAATGGATAGTTGAATAAGTATGAGGTCATAAGAAGTAGTTATTTAAGTGGAATTCCGTTAGCTCGACACTAGTTTAGCTTTGTCGTTAAGTCACATAGTCTAAAAAGAACGAAATAAGTTTGAATAAAGTTAAAATAACAGTTAGTGTAAAGAATTTAATTTTAGTGCGCTTTGCGCACTGAATTTTTAAATTGATGTGCATTTGATTAGATAGTATAATTATATTAATTATACTAAAAGATTTTTATATTATAGCATGTCTGAAATCTGTGACAAATTAAGCAACAGATATCAATTACTTGACCAACTATATACATATCTGGCGTAATGTATAAATTTCATTTACATTTAATTAAATAAATTGGTTTACACTAAAGTAGCTTTAATTATTTTTTTTATCGCATTATTGTAATATAGATTTATAAAATTTAAATATTTGTACATGTAAATATAAAATATTGAAATTTCTGCATTACAACAATAAGCTAAATTAAATGATATTCGATTCTACTATATTTATTAATAATCGAAATTAAATAGTTTTCGATTATATGTATTAGCAATAAGCAAAATTAAATGGTTTTTCAATTATATTTATTAATTTTAATTTCTATCGCTATGTAAAAAAATTTATTAATCAAACATGTTAAATAAATTAATGAACAAAACAAAAGAACATAAAATATTTAATTCACTAATTTTTTCAATATTCACACGCAAAACTCTTTGCAATATGGGGCATGCTTTAAAGTTTTAAACTAGATATATATAGTTCTGTGGGAAAATTGGGTTTAAAAGTTTCTGATAAAGGCAACTAACCGATTGAAAAACCATTACTTTATTATAACATATTAAATTTGCTATTTCAAGATTTATTACAATAAAATTTATATAATACAAACCAGTTGTGTGTTTGTTACATTATTGATGCATTCTATACTTAGATATACATTTCATATGTAATTTTATTCTGTCAAAGTGTGAAAAAAGTGTAACACTAAGCGATATAAAACATATTTCATATGTAGGTTATACTGTTAAAATGATGAAAAAAGTGTGTAAAACTTGCTAAGTCTTATTTTATAGTCAGGTAATATTATTAATCATATAATACAATTACATTAGAATTTTACGTTCTAATTCACTTTATATCCTTAGACCTTTATATTTAATGGTCTTAACCATCATCAAATATGTATAGAGTCAGTCAAATAATTGACATCTGTGGCTTAATTGTCACAGATTTCAGACTTGTGCACATCACGAACTTTGAAGGTTATATATTTACTTGATATTATCAAAACCCTTCAGCTTGAGTTTTCTTTGTCAAAAAACTTTTAAATTTAGATGAGCGAAATTGAGGTGCTTAAGAATACTTTAAATAGTTTAAAAAGTAAATTTTAACTATTAAATATATTTATTGTTTAATAAATAAAGTAAATTTTAACTAATTAAAAACTATTAAATGTATTTATTGTTTATTGATAATAAATAAAAATAAAATAACATATTAGAAAAATTAATATATCTAAATTTTTAATTCATCATTGTTTTATATACCAATATTTATAAGATTTTTCAAAATCAAATAACTTGATAGATGGTCCATTTAAAGCATCATTAAATGATCATTGAGCATTTCAATATGCATCTGATTATGAAGTTGAGTTTAATAAGCTTTTGACAAGAAAAAATTCGCTCAACAGCTGTATTAGAAACAGAAATAAGTAAAGCAATTTGAATTAAAGTAGAAGTAGCAAGAAAATCAAAACTAAATGTAGTTTGTGAAAAGATAAAGTTCTATGCATCAATAAATTTAATAGATCAATAAGTTTTAAGAAAAATTTGACCATTCCCCATTCACTAATTAACTTTATTTTATCTAATAGTGGCATAAACTGATCATTAATAATTTTTCTATTCTATAAAAATTGCCAAGAATGTTAATTGTTTCATTACTATAATTTGCTAAATTATTATCAGATGCTGTTAATTGTTTTGGATCATATATTTTTATAGCTTTATAAAGTTCTCAATTTGAAAAGTGATTATTAAGGCTTGTTATTGTAGCAGATTTGAATTTAGAAATAAATAAAGGTTCTTGAGTAATTTATAGGTAAAACATTATTATTACCAATAAATTGAGCTTGTAATGCATCATATGCTATCATAACATGTTGTTTAATATCTATAAATAAAATATAATCTGATTCAAAAATACTTATCAATTTATCCATTATAAAAAAATTATCTGCTAAATACATAGTATTATTCTATATCCACTTTTTCAAAGATAGTAGATAACTAGAAAAATCTTAGACACAGTATAATTAATAAACACAATATAACTCATATAATCCTAATTTGGTTGGCCTGCAATCACAGAACAACTGAATTCTTGCAGATATGATACAAGACCAGTGAACACTTTGTAGAACCTCACTTGTTACTGTGATTTATCTAAGTCAATATGGCATTTTTACAAAATTTAACAAAGAAGATTTAAGATAATCTGCAATTATGAAAGAGGCTACAATTAAAAGTATATAAGAATACTAATAATTGTTTAATTTGTGTTGTAAATAGTTGTATTTATTATAAAAAGAGTATAAAGACTTGATTTTGTACTTGGGTCCACATCAGCTACTTTTATACTTTTTGATTTTTTACAAATATAATGGACTATATCTACTATATGTATAATATATGCTATAATTGCTATTAATAAAAAATATATAGTACAAATAAAATAAATATAATATATGCAATAAATAATATATATTAAATAATAATAATAAAATAAATAGAATATATGCTTTAAAAACTATATTTTTTAGATATATTATATATGATATTTTTGCCCGCAGCAATTGCCTAGCTAATTATATTGCAAATCTAAGGTTAGATCTTTGATATCTTCTATTTTTCAACTAGTGGTTATACAGAGACATTCTATAGTTTATTAGAACCATCTTATTAATCAGTCGAATAGTAGTTGTTTCATCGAATTCTGATTACTAGATCAAGAGTTATATTTATTTTTGTGTTTTTCTATAGGTCAACAATAGTTACAATTTCAAAAGTTTTGATTAATATCTGCTAATAAAGTAGCAATCTGTGTATTATTTGCTACTTTATCTAGCAATACTCCTTTAATCAATTCTAAGTTCTAATAAAAATTATAATAACATTTGACAATGAAAGCCATCAAGATAATACAATATTCAATATTATTAATTCAGGTTCTTTTAATATATTTTGTACTATTTTCAATGCTAACAATTATTTAAAAAAGATACTAAAATATGCATAAATTCTTTTTACTAATTTTCATATTTTACAACATATGATACTTTTTCAGTAGCATCTTGGCCTGCAAGATGCAAATAATCAATATGCAATAATTTTAGTAATAAAACGATTCTATTTTTTAAAACATATAGCAACTCCATTTTGATAACTAAGCATAGTACTTGCACTATCACTTCCAAAATGTACTACTGTCTTCCTCCTCCATAATCATGCAGTTTGTTGCAGCAAAAATGGTGTTTATAAAGAGGTGTGATTATAAACGTATATTCTATATAGTCACAATAATATATAAAATATTTATAATGTGATTATATAGAAGTCAATATTTATAATTGCAAATAGTTGTTACATATAAAAGTCTAAATTGTATTAAGTAAATTGACTTTTATGCAAAAGTTATTTGGAAGAACAAATTATATTAGGGTTTACATAGGTCCTGACCCCCACTGATAGGACTATTGACCATTCAAATTTTATAATACTGTATTTAAAAAAAAACTCAAAACCGTCTTTGACCTGAAAATAAGCTACCCCACAATTGACAACAGTCGTTACATAGTAATGTCTAAATTTTATTAAGCAAATCGATTAAAGTCGAGTAAGTAAACTTATTCAGGAGGTCAAAATACACTTACTATAAAATTTTCATAAGTATTGAAGAAATTTTTATTAATTGACTTTTGATTTTTACGTTCGATAGCAAAATTAAAATTTTTTAAAAAAATATATTCGAGGAACATAAAAATTAAAAGTTAAATAATAAAAAATTCTCCGATACTTATAAAATTTTGTGGTAAGTGTATTTTGACCTTCCGAATAAGTTTACTTATGCGACTTTAATCGATTTGCTTAGTAAAATTTAGACTTTATTATGTAGCAACTATCTGCGATTAACTAAAAATCAATTTTACTTCAATATTATTGTATAGATGGGGACCCCCTAGAAAATTACGTGGGAATCTACAATAAAGCTTGGACTTTTATATATAAAATTGTGATTAAATAAGAGTATTTTTACTAATAAAAAAATCTCAAAAGCTTCTAAAAAATGTGATAGTGATTATAAGCTATTTGTGATTATATAAAGGTATTTTATATATAAAAAAAATGGTAGTTAAATTTTGTGTGATTATATAGAGGGTGTGACTATAGAGGAGGTGATTGTAGAGGAGGAAGACAGTATATGTTCAATATTAAACAATTTAGCTAATATAAATCTTTTTATATTTGCAGTAATTGATTCTGCTTTACAATTATCTAATTTGATCATTCCAAGGTAACATAAAATAGGGTTATTCTTAGATAAAAATTTGCTAAAATAGCAAGATATTTACTTGCTTTCATCTATTAAAATACTCCAATACTTTGAATTTAATATTTTCTGAATAACTTCATATTCAGTAACAAATAATATTGCTTCAAAAAATATACATCCAGAAATTGGATTTCAGAAGTAACATATTTAATTTTAGATTAACTACTATAGATTGATTAAAAGTTTTATTATTGACTTTAATACAATAGGTTCTTGCTCAAAATAATATTGTTTCTAATTTATAGTTTGCAAATGATTTAATTTGCATAAATTAAAAAATTGGTTTATAGCCTAATTATTTTTTGAAAGATAATATATATTTCATTTTGATGATGTAATTGCTAATTTTTGAAAACTAAGTTGTTAAGTAAAACCTCGCATAAGCTTTGTTTGTTGATTGTCTTTAGCAATAATAGCTTTATGATAAACATTAATTGTAAAATGTTTTTTAATAGATTTTTTCTTAATGATTTTATATTTTTAGTAAACTGATTAAATTTTTCTGCATCTTGCACCAAGAACAATACAATGTAATTGTACTATTAGTATATTCAAATTTTTTAAGCCATGGATAAATTTATATGAAATGCTTGTCATTTCAAAAATGTATTGCTGTTTAGCACTACAACACCTACAACAACTATCACACTTAATAATATTTATCAGTCAGGATTCCAATTAGATCAGGTTTTATTAGCACCTAAATTTCATAAGTAAAATTTGAAAATTTTTGCTTTTGTATTTATTTAATAATAAAAATCTGTCAACCTAATTTCTAAGTATTATTTGCAACTTCTTTAGCATGCAAAAGCTCTTTAATTAAAATTTCAAGGGCAGTTTATAATTAAATTCAAGATAATCTTGATTGTGAAGTTAGCTTATTTTTTCATAATTTTTACTATTTGTTTATAAGTAATGCATATCATTTTACCAAAATAGGCAATTAGAACTGTCAACTAAATTGATTGCCTATTTTGGTAAAGTGATATACATTACTTATAAACAAACAGTAAAAATTGTAAAAAAAATGGCTAACTTCACAATCAAGATTATTTTCTATTTAATTATAAATCACACTTGAATTGTATTCAAAGAGCCTCTGAATGCTATATAAGTTGCAAATAGTACCCATAAATTAAATTACAGATTTTTAATTATTAAATAAACCAGAAAGCAAAATTTTCCCAAATTTAATATATAAAATTTAGGTGTTGTATCAATTATTTGATCTCATATTGTAGCTAATTAACATAACATGTCATATGACTGATATTGAATTTAATATATGCATACTACATATTGTTTTTAAAATTAATCTGTATAATGCACACATTCAAAAATTTTTGCATTTATAAAATAAGGTTTATATGCTAAATAAGTATAGCATATATTAATTTTTTTACTGAATATAAGCACTTAACTTCATTTATAATAATGGTTTGGGCAACTTTTTGAAGCACTTTTTTATATATTCACTCTTTACTCTACAAACACATACAATTTTTTGCAATTATTTAACTTATACTAGAATTTTTATAAATTCTTTTTAATTTTGGCTTTTTCTACTATATCTAGTAATACACAATAAATACTATAGATTTATTAATATTATTAACAATTTCAGACCTTGTTCTACAACTTATAAAAAATAATGATTTACAATACAACTTTTAATATCTTACTATTTATAAATTTAATATTAGGTATAAATAACCAAACAACACCAATAATCTAGCTTTATTGTTAAAATAACTAAAATTAATACTATTAATATTTTTTAATATTCATGTTTTCTCTTCTCTGTTAAAAATTGTAACAACTATTATCTAAAAAATACAGATTAATAAATAAATCTACACAAATATTCTTATAAAAAATGCCTAATTTATATTTTAATATTCTATTTATCTCACTTGTGAAGATCTAATAGTTCCAAATAATAAGCAGTAATCTTTAGTAAAAATAATCTAAAAAAAATTCAAGCAGTCAATAAAATAATAATGTACAATTTTGATGAAATTTATAGTTCTGGTAAAAATAAAGTTTGGAACCAGATATTCTTCAATCCAATCTCTAGATAAATATATGCTCACTAATTAAATTAATTACAATAAAAAATGCAATCTCAAAACTAAATCTGCATTAAAAATAATAAATAAATAAGACTAATATATTATTTAGAACAACATTTTGATAGAAAAAAAAGTCAAAACAATACTAAAGTTTATCTTATATTAATATTATACAAAATATACTTCAAAAAGCAGTATCTCAAGAAATAAAAAATTAGATAACTTTGAATTGGCAAAATAAAATGTACATTAGACATTAGTCTATAATATATAATATTATGATTTGAATTTGATAAGCAACTATTTAATATTTTTAATTTAGTACAAAATGTGAATTTAAGTATTAATATAAATACATAAATATTTATACAGTATTATAAATTTTCTGGTATATATGTAATTAGAGTATACAACATCATTCAACTTCAATTATAGTACATAATATAATGATGACTACTAATCAAGATTCTCTATAGAATACTATAAATAATAGTAAAAACATACAAGGTTCAACCTGTAATAGCATCTTAACTATCAAACTCTCAAAAATGAAATTTTATCTGTTGAATTTATTATACTATATTTGTTAAAGTAATAATATTCTTTTATTATTATTATTGTCTAAAATGTAGCAATAAACTCAATAACTAATTCTTCATTTAATTAATTGTTAGTAAAATTTCAGAAATGTAACTATAGCATATTGTGTTACAATAGACACATAAAAAATTACATTTGATATTTTATTAAAAATACATTAAAATCAAGAATTTTTATGACTTTAATTCTTCTGCTATGCTCCATTATGTTTGTAATTAGATTAATGTACACCACAATAAGTAATATATCAGTACAATACAATACACATACCACACTCATCTTTAACTCCCTTTAAGCAACTCATGTGCCTAGTTTATGTATACCAAATTCTGTATTAAACTCTCTTACTATAGACTTTGATTTATCTAATATAAACTATACATAAGCTAGTTGTCATTTTAAGAGTCGAAGGCAATGTATCTAGTATTCTACATAGTTATTATTTGTTTTATTGAGTATTGAATGATTATTAATAATTGTGAATTGTGATTTACGATCAAGTGATTTATTACTATGTTGATATACTTAAGTGATGAGCGATTACTTATTGATAAAATCAATATTAATAGCAACTAATTATGAGAATCGATAAACAAATATTTTAACCTTACACTTGCGTCAGTGGTATATAATTGATTTATTTCTAATTTATTTCTAATTGTGATGCAATAAAAATATATTTAACAATTATAATTTTTATTTACCAAATTTTTTAATATAAATTATATCATAATTATTGTGTATATATATATTGAAAGCATTAAATTCTACTTATTTACCAAAAATGTATATACTATTCATTATATTAAATAATCATATGTGTATTTAGGAATTGATATTTGATTCATACATTGAAAGACTATTACTAGTTATAGAATTGTTAACAAATATAGTTAACCTTATATTTGTGTCAGTGATATACATTGATTTAACATAAGTTATTTTTAATCGTGATACAATAATTGTCACAGATCATAATAAAATTAGGAAAAGTAAAATGTGGTTTCTATTTAACATATAAAACTATTTATATAAACTCTACTCTAAAAATAACCTCTAACCTTACTTAACCTCTAATCCTAAAAAATATGGCCAAAAATTTTTATTTTTGATACCTGTCAATTTTTTTATACTAAGCAAATACATCTTAATCTGTCATAATAATTACATATTCAACAATTATAATTTTATTTACCGACTTTTTTTAAAATAACTATTTCATAATTATTGTGTATATTGTATATATTTAGAAAGTTTTAAATCTAAGTATAAATAATTATTATTTATTAAAATTTATATACTATTCAACAAATATTTATTAAATATTATATGTAATCAATTTAACCCATTATCACTAGATATATTTAGGAATTGATACGTATATTTGATTGATACATTGATCGATTTTAATGATGGGTGATTATTTATTGATAAAATTAGTATTAATAGTGTTAGGAGCGGACCAAGATCCCGTGATAGTCGAATTTTTGTGCTATCGAAAGAGCCGCCAGCAGAATTGTAACCATGCAGAACTCAGCCACGTAATGCATGTGATCCCTATAGCTGCACCATATATAAAAAAAAACTTCCCTGCACCTGGTACTGCGCCTAGTTTCCATGGTCCCCGTACAAGCCTACACCCCAAAGCCTCGAGCTGGATGAAGTTTTAGCCAGTAATCACGAAAAAATCTATCCATTGCTTTGTTACACAGGCATATTTGCCTGTGAAAATTTTAAAATTTTAAATTTTTTAAATAAAACCTTAAATATTAATTTTGCTATATAATTTCTAAGTAAAAATTATAATATTAGTTCTGTTTTATTAACTTTATTATAAATTTTTTTTTAAAATTATTAAAAAACTTTGGTGTAATAAAAGTTTAAAGTTTTTGTTTTGGAACTTTTACTATAGAATTTTTTCTTTAGGTTTTCGCAAATTTTATATGTTCCTGTCTATAAAAAAATTTTTACTTCTAATACAAGTCTTAATTTTTACAAAAAATCATATAAAGTCAAATAATGAAAGTTGTCATTCTTTATAAACTACAATATTGTATTAAAAACTATATTTTTAAAACCAATATTTAAAGAATTCGCCAAGATATTGTAAATTATTTTTTTGGTTAAAAAATTTCTTTAAAATTTAATATTTTTAGCTTATAAGCAACATAATTTTTTGTCTTATAATATATATTTAAATAATTCAAAAATATAATTCTTGTTATTAAATATTATAATACCAAATTTTATTTAAATATTTTAAATGATTAAAAAAATTGATCAGAGGTATATTTATAGTAATTTTACAAGCAAATTTGCCTGCGAAGTAGTACAAACTAAGGGATAAGAAAATAAAAGATCGAAGAAGGATCAGATTAAGATATTGATGACCCTAGAACACTTTAATAATAATACAGTTTGCGCTCTTTGTTTGCCATATTAGTTATGATGATAGAGGTATGCCAAAAATAGGAAAAATTATTTAAATTGTGATTTTTAAATTGATTTCCTGCAAGGCCAAATCGGGTATAGCGTGAGGCCGTGTTCTAATTTTCACGATGAAAATTTAAGCATAGAAATCGAGTGCATATGCTCATGATAGAAATTAGCCCAAATAAGTAATTAATTGAAAAGGATAGAAGAAGATGGTATGATCTTCCTGTTTTCTTTTATTTCGAATTTCTTCTTTTTGAATTTTTCCATAAATAGACTCAAAACTTTGTATTAGAAAGGCGCGTCCTCACTTGTAAAAAGTCATAAAAAAAAATAATAAAGACAAACCTTTGCCTCATAAAAATCCTAAAGTATTTTATTCTTCCTGCATAACCCTTTCTCCCATATTAAGCCTGATAAGCCTTCCCTTGCAAATCAATCTGCCTCTCTATATCAGACTTTTTACGAGATCCCATGTGTCTAAGTTTTCCTTTCTTTAAATTTATTTTTTTTTGTGTGTGTGATTGGTTGTTCGTTTCTATCACACGACCAGCACCTTTGACAATAGCAATTAGTTATGAAAATCAACAAAAACATATTCACACAATTATAGTTTTATTTGGAATTTTTTTTTTAATATTAATTATATCATAAATATTGCATATATATATATATAGAAAATTTAAATTCCAAGTTATTATTACTTATTTGCCAAAAATTTACATAGTATTCAATAATATTAAATAATCATATGTAATCAATTTAGCCATCATAATCGATTTCTGTTTATATATTATTTACCATCACATAATTGTCATTCCGTTATTTGGATCAGTCTTAGCGTTATGAGTATGAATATTCAGAGATTTTTGATCAAACCCTGATTATTTATTGATCATATTCTTAAGTAGATGCTCCAACTTTAG
>QKWP01001292.1:109536-148423 GCA_003550325.1 Gigaspora rosea | reverse complement strand
GGAATTCCTCCATAAGAATTATTCGAAATTACCCCTAATTTAGTAATTCCCGGCAACACAAAATCCGACCACACTGTGCAATACTATAGCCCCAAACCCGATCCAACCCGACCTATTAAGACCTCTAATTAGTATATACAAAATTTAGCATGAAATTTTTTTATTAGAGCCCCAAAGGTGGTTTTATAAACAAAATTTTGCGATATGAATGTTTTTTTAAAAAAATAAACAAAAAAAACAAAATTTTTTGTTACACCTGATTTTAAAATTTAATTGGCTATTCTAATAGTTTTGTATAACATGGTATAAAATACCATAGAATGTTTTAGTAAAACACTATTTTTTTTATTATTTATTCATTTATTTAAAAGTTTTTATTTTTTATCATACAGTGGCCTACCATAGTAATGTGGACACTTTTTAAAAATTTGTATAAAGCTAAATAAAAAAGTTAAGAAGCTAAAAATAAAATTATAAATTTATTAAATCTATATTGTTTAAATAAAAAAAAGATTAAAAAATTCTATGTAGTACTTTTTGAAATAGATAAGATTAATTAATATTGTGTAATGTTACACAAAGACGAAATTAGTAATTTTTAAAAAACTAGTTATTATATTTACTATATAATAAAAAAATTTTTTTATTAAGTAAATTAAACTTAATAATTAAGTAAAATTTGTTCAGTATAACAAATTACATATAATACTAAATTTTTAGAGATTTTTAAAAAATATTAAGCAAAATATTTTTATTAAATATAAAAGCTAAATTATTAAATAAAATTGAAAAATTGCTAAATATGATAATTTTATTACTATATATAGCAATTTAATGAAAAAATTTCAAAAAATTCTGAAATTTTTACAATATGTATAATTTGTTATACTGAACAAATTTTATTTAATAATTAGATTTAGTTTACTTAATAAAAAAAATAATTTTTATATATACTAAAAATTAGTATTCAATTTATACTAAACCTATATTAAAAACTGGAAATCGACGTGATTAAAAATTCAAAAATTTTTTTAAATTTAATTATCTTAAAAAGTTTTGCATAGAATTTTATAATTTTTTTTTATTTAAAAGATATAGATTTAATAAGTTTATAATTTTATTTTTAGCTTTTTACCTTTTATATTTAGCTTTATACAAATTTTTAAAAAGTGTCCACAATACCTTGGTAGGCCACTGTACTGTACGTACCTCCTATATGATCGGCCAATCATTTTTCAGATTGGCGTTCAAGGTATAAATAATTTTTTTTCTATTTTTTTTTATTTTTTTTATTAAAAGCCGTTAACATCATTGGAGCCTAGAGATACTAGAACTTGTACTAAAAATAAGTTTCTAGTTACTTCCTTTATTTGTTTATTCTTTATTTATTATTATTAACTTCTTTACTTTCTTTTATTTTAGACTTGTGCTTTGGTAAAGTGCTAAGAATATATGTAAAGATTTGTGCAGACAATTAAATCTGCACAGAAAATTAAAAAAAATTTCTTCAACAATCTCCGGCAGGGTCACAGATCTGTATTAATTTTTAATAATTGTTTTTTTTAAACATTTGCACAGAGCTGTACTAAAAAACTTCCTTGATGTATATTGATAAGTATCTATAATTAATATAGGATCCCGGATATCTTTCATATAGGTCATAACTGGATTTTGGCCAATTTTGATCCAATTTGCTAAAAATGACAAAACTATATTTACTTAATTGATGATCCGCCACAAATCAATAGTGTGTTTATATTGTAACGTAATGCAGATTACTATGTAAATCCTATAATATAGGAATATTTTTGGCGACCTAAGGAAAACTTAGAAAACTTTTTTTCTTACTAAGTTAACGAGTCATGTCTACTAAATAAAAATTGTAGAGCTCATCGAGGCGAATCTAATAGTAGTTAGATCATCGAAATCGGACCAGTAGATGATGAGCTATCTTTAAAAAACGATTAGTCGACTATATAAAATTTTGTGTAAACAAACCTATTGTTTACATATAGTTGGCCAATCGTTTTTCGAAGGTATCTCATCATCTACTGGTCCGATTTTGATGATCTAACTACCATTAGACGCGTCTCGATAAGCTCTACAATTTTCACTTAGTAGATATGACTCCTTAACTTAGTAAGAAAAAAAGTTTACCTTGGGTGGGCAAAAAAATTCCTACATTTTAGGATTTACATATCAACAAATAGTAAGGATCTGCATCATGTTACACTATGATCACACTATCGATTTGTGGCGGAACATCAATTAAATAACTTCGATCAAAATTGAATGAACTTTTATTGTTAAATGCACTTCGCTAAAAGCTTCATTTTAAAAAAAAAGTTTATTCAAATTGGACTACTGAATGCCACGATAATTGCCAAAAACTGTTTTTTTGCTTCTTAAATTTTCTGAAATACGTAATGTATGACCTCTGTACTATATGTTTGGGGTTCTATTGATATATAGCATAAATAAATGTAAATCGCTATTTATCTATTAATCGATTTTTATTGTATTTATTAAACTGATATATAATAATTAATAGATATTATTTGCTATATTTTGAAACAGATTTAACTAATATTATTAATAGCTATATCGCTATAAGTTTTTTGCCAGGAAATGTTTGCATCATTATTAGATCATTAAGAATCTTAATGATCTAAAATAGTTCATTAAAGTTCTTAACGATCTAATATTAGTAAAGTAAATCTAATTAAATAAACACAATCATGTTTTGGTTTTTTTCATTTTTATTTTTTTTTGTTCTTTTTCTTTTTTTTTTTGTTTTTTTTTTTTTCTTTTTTGTTTATTATTATTTTTTTTTTGTTTATTTATTTTTTCCTTTTTTTATTTCACTTTTGTTTTTCTTTAATTTTTTAAAATTTTTTTCAATTTGTATTACTTTTTTTGACTTGTGTTACTGTACTTTTTTTCAATTTATTTTCTAAATTATTTATTTAATACTAAAATCTTTTACTTTTTTTCTTTTTAAATTATTTATTTTCGGATCATTCCTGTATCTAGATCTACCCTTTTCGCATTGTCTTCGCTTCGCTTATTCAGGATCTGTAAGATAAGTAGCCTTTTGTTATTTATTTATTGGAAAAATAAATTTGTCGTATCTGTGACATGTCGCACCCCCTGCTTCGACCAATCAAATCACACTATTTTATAGGCAAAAAATTTTATTTTTTAAAAATTTAAAAATTTACTTAATAAAGTATAAAATATATATATAATAGCATGTTATATAATGTAAAATTTTATTCTGAACAACTTTTTCTAAGTCATAAAGATAGAATGTCTTAGTAAAAAAACGTTTATAAGAAAAATCAAAAATTTCCAAAGTTAGCACATATAAAACTTTTTTCTACTAAAACAATCTACCTTTTAACTTAGAAACAGTTGTTTAGCATAAAATTTTACATGTAATACTTAAATGTAAATATAGATTATATTAGTAAAAAAAAAGGTTTATATATGCTAATGTTCAAAATTTTTGATTTTTCTTATAAGAAAAAATGTATTTGTCACCCCATGACTGTCACGGGCAATAAGGCCATTAGAGTAAAGTAAAGTTAGGGTTAGGGTTAGAGTCAAGATTATTAGGGTTAGAGTTAAGATTAATACAGAATTGCGAGAGGATCATTTTTTGTTGACAACCTCCAATCTTTTTAAAAGAAACTATTGAAAAATCTGCCGGATGGGCTGAAACAAACTTACAAATACCGAGATGTAATCTATAAAAAGTCTGCTAATGAGATATGGTTTTGGTCTTTACTCAGAACAAGAAGTCCCCAAAGATACCGGTAGGAAATTGGTTATACATTATTTTAGATCAGCTACAATAAACAAGTATAGTTTGGAAAAAATATGGTTACGGCCATGATTTTGATAATGACTATACCAAATTCGATTTTAATTTAATTTTACAAGTCTTGGAATTAAATAAAAAATTTTAATCGTACTTGGATTGGATATTGATTGGAAGTTAAAAAAAATTTTTTTTAACTACAGCTTCTTTCTTACAGATGCCTAAATTTTGAATGAAGATTACTCGGCACTTACCTGATCAAATTCGATCAAAATTTTTTATATTAATTCTAAGGATTATAGAATTAAAGAACAATCTTCATCCAAAATTTAGGCATCTTTAAAAAAAATAAAGCTGCAGATAATTTTTTTTTTTTTTAACTTTCAATCGATATTTCTCAACAACTCCTAATCCCAATTCGATAACTTTTCTGAATTTTAATTCTTGAATTTTTGATACTTGGTTGTTGAAAAATCGTCATTTATAGTTTTGTTTTTAAAAAAAAAATTTTAAGAAAATGATGCAATAAATTTTTTTATTTAAAATTTAAACAATTGATTTCTCAACGATCATCTATATAAATTTTTATTTTATTTCTACAAAATTGTAGAATTAAACTAAAAAAATTTTATCAAATTTGGATAAATAATCATTGAGAAATATTGATTTAAATCAAAGAAAAATTTGGCTGTAACTTCTTTTTTACAGATTACTCGTCACATACCTAATCAATTAATCAATTTTTTTTATTTTAATTCTATAATTTTCTAGAATTGAAATGAAAAAAAAATTTTGATGAATTTTGTCAGAATGTGCTGAGAAGTCTTCAGGCATTTGTAGAAAAGTTTTTCTTTTTAATTTTCCATCCATCAATAGAAACTTTAACCTGGCCACAATATCCCCAATTTTTCAGCAAATGCCAATCAAATTCGATAATTTTTTTTATTTTAATTCTACGGACTCGTAATATTAAATAAAAAAATTTTCATCGAATTTGGTTCAATAATAATTAGAAATTTTTATTTAAATTTTAAAATTCATGATCGCAATCATATTTCTCTGATTTTTTTTTTTTTTTTAAATTTAAATGAAGTTTTCTCGATAACTACCAGGTCGACTCACTGAAACCTTTTTTATTTCAATTATACAAGCTTATATAATTAAAATAAAAAAATTTTTTAAGCCAATCAGGGCTGAAAACATAAAAACGGGTCAGCCTGACTAGGCGGAAGATCTCTTAAAAAATTATATTTTAGCTTCGGACACTAACAGCATCTGTTTTCCTACAGTAGTTATTATTGCAGTACTAATACCCATAATATCCATAAGTACTAATCTTAAGAATCAGTTAACTAAAAAATATTTTTATGATAATTTTAAATCTTGAAAATTTATATATTCTTTGACGTATTATTTCAATATTAATAACGGTAAAATTTACTTAAATGTTGCGTATTCCTTTATGAATAAAGTGGGCAATGTAGCACTCACAATGTAATACAAGAATATAGAATAAATCAAAATATAACTGATTAAATAAATTGAAAAACATTCAAAAAACAATTACCAAAAAGCATTGAATAAACACTAACAATATTATAACGAACCTAAACCCAAGCCACCAATTAGAAAATATGATATGTGATAATTCTTCAGCTGTCGGTCGTACATGCAGATCTTCATTCCAACATCTTTAATTAATCTTGAATAACATTTGTGGTATGTTATCGCTGAGTGTTGGTCTAAGTCTTTAATAATTTTGAGCATAAGATTACGGTTACTGGTGATGTGGAATATCTGGAAATCTTCCGGATGCAATTTCCCACATTAGCATGCCAAAGCTGTAAATATCAGCTTCTTTGTTTTTCTTAAGTATTTCTGGAGCTAAAAAAGGTATCACACCAACCACATCGTCATCTTTATGATCAACTGGCTGTGATCATCCAAGGTCTCCAAGGTCACTAATGAATGGTTGATAAATTCCATTGATCTCATCATTTATTTCCCTTATAATCATTATCGTATGGAAGATAACTAATACTGTAAGTATATTATCACAATGTAAATCTCCGTGAATTAGTTCTAAATTATGAATTTCTGAAGCAATATTTTGTAATAAATCTAATCGTTTTTTCCATTGTAACTTGTAAATCCTTGGCAAATTCTCCCTTAAAGTTCCAACAATTGCATAATCCATTACAATTATGTAGTTTAAGGTCTTAGGATTTTGTGTAATTCCGAGCACTTATAGTAGAGCATTCGAGATGGCGTTTCCACTAAATTGTATTAAAATTAAGTTTAAATTTAAAATAGCTAAAAGATTATACATAGAGTAGCGAAATTAAAATTATCTCTTCTAAGAAATCTTTATTTATATTTGAAGAATCGTAAAGTTCCTTCATTGCAACTATATCACCTTTATATAAATTATTAATATGTTTCAGTTCAATTAAATGCCTTTGAAATGAATTTTTATTATCATAGTTAGATGCTTCGATGTAAGTCCATTAATAAATTGTTGTGTTCGAACCCAATTAACTTTAAATATTTAATATAAATAAATCTTTCACAGTCTTTTTTTTTTTTTTTAATTTTACAAAAATTCTATACCGATTGAAAATGATATGAGTCAATTAATAATTGACAGAAATATTGATATAATTTATGGCATTAACTAGCAGTGAAAATTCAAAAATTATACACATAAACACATATACCGGTTTTAAATTTATATTCTCTATTTTTGGTCACATATTTAATTATTAATTATTCATGGATTACATTTAATATCTAATTCTATACATTGATTTTATTTTATACATGTAGATTCAAGGAAATAAACGAGATGTTCATGGGAAGTACTTCTAATACAAGATTATTATGTTTTATGATCAAATCTTTTAGTGAAATGTTGAAAAATGCGTCAGCTAATGCTTTTCCTCATTCCGAATCCCATCCTAGTTCCAATACCGATTCCGTGTCCGATTCATTATTATGACCAAAATCAAGAGAAATTTTATTGCGAAATGCATCGGTCAATTCTTGTTCTTCTTCCGATCCGAAATTATTATGACGAAGATTCAGAGAAGTCAACGTGGTGTTTTCGCAAAGTGCATCGGTTAATGCTTTTACCCTTTCCAACTCAAGATTATTATGACCAAGATCAAGAGAAGTCAACGTGGAGTTCTTGCGAAGCGCATCGATCAATGCTTGTCCTTCTTCCGATCCAAAATTATTATGATCAAGATTCAGAGAAGTCAACGTGGTGTTTATACAAAGTGCATCGGCTAATGCTTTTACTCCTTCTGATTCAATATTATTACGACTAAGATTAAGAGAAATCAAGGTTGTATTCTTGCAAAGTGCATCGGCCAATGCCTGTCCTCCTTCCGATCCAAAATTATTATAACCAAGATTCAGAGAAATTAACGTAGTGTTCTTGCAAAGTACATCGGCAAATGCTTCTGCCCCTTCCATTCCAATTAAATTACCAATAAGGTTCAGAGAAGTCAACGTGGTATTTTTGTAAAGTGCATCGGCTAATGCTTTTGCTCCTAATGGTCCAAGTAAATTATGGCTAAGATTAAGAGAAATCAACGTGGTGTTCTTGCAAAGTACATTGGCTAATGATTCTACTCCTTCTGGTCCAAGAACATTATGAGCAAGATCAAAAGAAATTAACGTGGTATTCTTGCAAAGTTCATTGGCAAATGCTTGCCCTTCTTCCGATCCTAAATCATAATTTCGAATTTTCAAATCTCTTAAAGTTTTATCCTTGCCAAGTACGTTTGCTAATCTTTTTCCTACTTTTGACCCAACGTGATCTCTAAAGTATCTTCCACAAAGACTTAATGAAGTTATTGTGGTGTTTTTGCAAAGAAACTTTTTTAGCAATTTACCATCATTATTGCCAATCCGATGATTATAAATACCGAATGAATTAAGGGCAGTATTTTCATAAAGGACCTTCAGTAATTTTTTAACTCCTTCTCCAAGATGGCTAGATGTAATATTAAAAGAAGTTAAGGAAGAACTGTTATCAAGGTTCGTTATAAATCCGTCCATTGCCCTATACTTACATTCATTACTAATTTCATCTGAGAAAAATAAATCTACAGATGTAACCGAAGTGTTTTTTAAAATTATTTGATCACAATTAATTCCTTCAAGGTACAAATGTTTAAGATTATTGCCGGTTCTTAGAAACATTTTAATTAAAGAAAATTTAATTGCTTCGTATTTTAATTCACTTCTCTCATTAAGCCAATATTCAATTCCAACATATAAATCGGCGGTTACAGAGATGATAAATTCAGTATATACAAATAATGGTGCCGGTTTATTTGGGATCGTAATTTTGAATGGATCTAATAAGGCTCGTTCTTCGTCATTTAACAATAGGAGGAATATTTCCATAAGTCTTTCATCTTTGAAATGTCGACCTGGTTTATCCCACAATATTGGTATAGTAAATGTACATAATTGACGATTTACTAGTGCGCATGAAAATAAACTTTTACAATCATCGCAAAAGTTATTAATAACATTATGGTAACATTCAAGGGGTAGTAAGGTAATCATTTTTGAGATGAAAGTTTTTAAGAAATAAAAATTTTAGAACGCAAGTAAAGAATTTTTTGTTAGAAAGAACTTTTTGTTAGAAAGAATTTTTTGAAAGAATTTTTTGTTAGAAAGAAAAGAATTTTTTGTTAGAAAGAAAGAACTTCTTATTAGAAAGAATTTTTTATTGTGAGTAAAACAAGTACGTATTTATAATATTACGAGGGGAACAGAAACAAAAAAGAACAATATCGAGTATACTAAATTAATTTCATTAATTAAACTACTTCAAACCATTTTTATTTTGAAAGAATTTTATTAAAATGGAAATTGGCGGCTTGTCCATTGACAATGTAAACAATCGAATTTTTATAAATTTTTTAGTGTCTTAATATTAAACGATAGATTTATTGTATTTGTTTCGTTATTAAAAATAGCAAATACGTACGATTATCATTGCCATCAAATCATTCTAATCCTAATTTGAATCTTTGAGAGAAACCAATCCTTATCATGTACGTTAAAAAATTTGCGATATATCAAAATTCAATAGTTTTGATTACTTAGTTGATTTACCAACCCAGTACGTATGTACATGTTTCAAATCAAATGCTTTTACAATATAATTCTAATTGGATCATTTTACTTTCAAATGATGACAGATGATCCAAATATGTTTTGATTAAGGGATGTAAAACTAATATCGATAACTATTTATATATTTATATAAAAATCGGTTAATGAATTATCCATAATATTAATTTGCAACCAGTTTTGACTAATCTATCCAAGTTTATTTCAAATTGGTCTAAAAAACAATTTATTTTTAAAAATAAACCAATGAATCGGAAAATTACAGTTAGGTAAATTATATATAAAACGGAGAACAAAAATACTACTGTACTATCTGTCGTTGTCCGGAGACAATTACGTATATGTTTAGGTAATTTGATATGTACAAAAGTTACAACATCAATAACGTACGTACATAACTTTAAATTTGTCAAAACGTATGTTTGGGTTATTTTGATCTACGCTGTGACATGATAGCATATGCTCCGGGCATATAATGCTGTGCATTAACCTCTGTGTTTATTGTTATATATTGTTATATAGTATATACGTAATTTAAATAATTAAAATACTACGAATCAAAAATGTAATTGTGATAAAGTATTGCTATACATTTGCAATATTGTTATATACATGATCACACGACCCAAAGCATTAATTTATACATGTAATTTATAAAACTGTATATTTCGTATTTTGTGGTGTAGAAACTCCGGTACTGTAATAAAAGGGCTTTTTAGATTGACTTATCTGTTATCGTTATGTATACATCATCAGCATATGATGGTAGATAATTTTTTTTTTTGTCTCTTTTGATAAATGTTTCAAATTGATAAAAAAAAAATTTTTTTGTTCTATGCTAAATTCAGTCAATTACTATCACTATAAAATTTGTCTATGCTAAATTTAGCAAAATAGAATAAACATGAACCTTGACAAATATGTTCAGGGGAACAGGCCATCAATTTATCATTACGGTTAAAAATGAATATTCAATTAAATGCAAATATTCGGCTACGCAAAAAATTCATAAACACTCGAGGATTGATTATTAGATATGAACATTCCATAAATTCTTTTATGGGTAGTTATATGAATATCCATATAAAATCTAGGAATTCATTCTATACTATTCGTGAATGACTAAAACCCATGCACATTCGTTGAATAGTCATGATTAATATTCAAAAGGTCCCAGCTCTAATTTATACTATTAATTTTTATAAAATGCATAATAGCACTATTCGACTATCTATTAATAATATTATAATAGTTTGATCAAATAAATTTAATTGCATCATAGTCTGATTTAATTTAATTGGGATAATGATTTATTATATAATATATATATATATATGCAGTATATAGTATAAAAATATATACAATATATATTCCCCGATACTATAACCCGGTTCAATTGTTTTTTATGTAAATCACATATAAAACAATATTGATATAGATCATATTATATGTTTGTTTATACTAATTAAGCAAATGTGGGTTAACAATATTTTTTTTTTTTTTAACACGCAAATTTTTAACAAGGATTTTTATTTACCGTCATATGCTGATGATATGCTGATGATGTATATATGACGATATGTCAATCTAAAAAGCGTTTTTATTACAGTACCGAAATTTCTACACCACAAAATACGAAATATACAGTTTTATGAATACACGTATAAATTAGTGCTTTGTATTGCGTGATTATGTTGATAACAATATAGCAAATATATAGCAATAGCAATATTTTATCACAATTACATTTTTGATTCGTAATATTTTAATTATTTAAATTACGTATATGATATTGTATAACAATAAACAGAGGTTAATGCGCAGCATTATATGTCCGGAGCATATGAGCATATGATTATCATTAGATTATCATAGATCAAAATAACGTGATGAATCTTAGTTATTTGGAAAAGATTAACAGGAGAATTTTGTATTAATACCACGCTAATTGCTTTGAATCTTTATAACAATAACCTTGGATTAGAAGAAGGAAATGTATTAGCAGCTGCATTTTCAAGAACAGCACGCAAACTTCAAGTAACTATCACACGTTTTGACAAATTTAAAGTTACGCACGTTATTGATATTGTAACTTTTGTAATTTTCCGATTCATTGATTTATTTTATTATTAAAATAAATAAACTGGTTGCAAATTAATAATTCATTAAACGTTTTTTTTATATATAAATAGTTACTTAATTAAAACATATTTGGATCATCGGAAAATAATTTGATGTTCTTAGCATATGTCCCATTGAAATGCAGCCAATTGAAAATTAAACCATATACAATAGAGAAATGAATTTATAATTATATTGTAAATTAGCATCTGAAACATGTGTGACTTGATAAGGATTGAAAGATTCAGATTAGGATTAGAATGATTAGATGGCAATGATAATCGTACGTACTGTACGTACGTAATTGCTATTTTTAAAAAAATGATGTTCTTAGCATATGACCCATTTAAATGCAGCCAATTGAAAATTAAACCAAATACAAACAAATATAGTTTAGTAAAATGCAAAACTCGTTAGAGCAAACATGTGGAAGTTCCTTAGGACTTTAACGCCAACTACAATAAATCTATCTAAAAAATTCGATTGTTTATCATTGTCAATGGACAAGCCGCCAATTTCCATTTTAATAAAATTCTTTCAAAATAAAAATGGTTTGAAGTGGAACAAGAATTGCTTAATGTAACAAAGATGAAAGAAAATACAATTTTGTAAAAACAAAACTCTTAATAGTTTCTGTTTTAGTATAACGTATTAAATTTATTCTTTTGATCTATTATCGTTAGCAACTAGTTATATGGGCTGCCGTCAATAGAAATCAAGCAAATTTTTTTTAGTAACTTTTTTTAAAAGTTTAAATCAAAATAACTTAACAAAAACTTGATCAAATTTGATAAATTTTTTTTTTAAATTAATTCTCTAAGTTTATGAAATTAATTTAAAAAAAATTTTATCAAATTTGATTAAATTTTTGTTAAGTTATTTCTGTTCAAAGTTTCAAAAAAATTTTATTATAAAAAATTTGCTTGATTTCTATTGACTCACGCCCATATATCGATATTTAACATTATTACTTTGTTGATTGTGCCGACGCAGTATCATCTAGTTACGGTGCGCCAATCCGGTACACATTTTCCGATGCGTCTAAATTTGTTATTGCTTTCCCAAGTTTTTTTATCAAACTCAAGTCCTGAAATTGGTTCTACCTCATGTGGCTATTTGTAAATATTTGAAAAAAATATGTATTTTTTTTACCAACCCGAGTCCTACAATAATATTAATATTTAAGCTTGTATATATGCTATACATCGAAATCGAATTTTTGTGGATTCGAATCAACTATATGTACCCAAAAATCTGTCATAATAAACTTTTCTATGACACCACATATAATTTTGATTTACATAGTGAGCCGCACACCCCAGTACTACATCCATACACTACATCCATAACTCTAGATATAATTTCACGCACAACGCTTTGTTTTGACTGCTATGTTATCCCTGATCTTAAATTGAAATACAAATTTTTATTAATTATGATATATAATAATTACAAATACATACGTACAATATTTATAAATATTTCAACTTCGAGTAACATATTTATCTATATTATTCAAGAAGGATATATCTTAATAAAAATACTTTACTTATACATCAAAACCAAGTCAATATTGAATTCCAATAATTATATTGTCAAACTACTTTCCAGTTAAAAAAACTATAACATGTTTGATTAAGTATCAAGACAAAAACACTTGAATTAAAAATAATACTGAATTTATTATATCGAATAAAGGCGCAAATCTTGTGTACAACGATATTGTCTAAAATTAATATCTCTGTAAAATAATTGGCAATTTCCTTTAACTATGAAGTTAAAGTACATAATAAAATAAGATCTTTATATATAATAATCTTGTCACATTAATAGCCCTACCGTATTGTCGCGAAATAACAGGCATTGGCGTTATTTCGAGGTTCGGCCCGAATTAAGCTTAATTTAGGCTGAAAATCGTAATTTCACCGCGTTATTTCGCGACATTACGGTAGTAATTAAAATTTGCAAAACTTAATAATTTTCTTTTAATGAAACTTCGTTTTTTTTTTTTAAATTAATATAAGCATAAATATATGCATACTACCAGTAGTATAGATCTCTATAAGTGCATTTGTTTGAAAAATGACCAGCCAAACATGCCCAATCTTACGATGTTAATAACTCATACGCGTCCACCCTAGTAGATTCTTGTAGTTTTTCTAGGGTATAATGTCATTCAATTTCATTTGCTTGTATGAATTTAAGTGAGTATGATGAAATTTATTAATTTAAATGTTTAATCAAGTTCATGAATTTTACAATTTAATTTTGTATTATCCGGTTTAATTTAGTGTGTGACTATAAAGAAAATTTATCAATCTACGTGTTTAAAAAAAACTATTCGGGTCATAACTATTTACTATTTAATTTAATTTTGTTCGCGTTAATTTAGATGAGTATGATGAAAACTTATTAATTCCATGTATTTAAAATAAGTTATTCATGTTCATTGATTAATTTTGTTATTTTCTCTTGAATTTAGCGCATGATTAAAAAATTTATCAATCTACGTTTTTAGAATATGTTATCTGTATTCTTGACTATTTACCTATTTTCATTTTGCTCATATTAACTGAAACATTCACGGTTCATGTTTAAGCTCAAGGTGTGCACAAAACCGAGAATGAAGGTATGATCTCAGGTTTTAAGTAATTTATATTATTACAGTAGAATGATTCATATTCAAATTAAAATAATTGCATGCTTTCAGTGAGTTCTCTATTCATAAATCAGTTTAAGAACAATAGTAATAAAATCGCTGACTCTGTTAAGGATCCAAGAAGATCTTCGAAGTTATGAAATTATTTTATAACATTATCTAATAAATTAACTAATAAAAGTTTTTTTTTTAAAACAATACATTTTATTCGATAATATAAACAATACATTTAGTCTCATCAATGTTATATGTTATAATAAAAAATGCTAAATTTAAATCTTACATATGCTGATTTAAATAAACTTAGAATGAACTTATAAATCCACTCATTTCGTTAAAGAAATTTTGAAAGCTTCGAACAAAAGTAAATTTTTGCATATAATTTAATTTTGATTATAAAAACCAATACTTTGAGTATTTTAATTGTTAACAATCGCTATTTAATAAAAACTATAAAATTACATATGACGCTTGTTCAACCGGTCACCAATTATTTATTTATTTTTTGCTTATCCGGGCGAAGAAGGTCCGAATCGACGCATATCACGTGATCCGGGCCCTGTAAATCTCTTTCTAATCCAAGATTATTTCAAATCTTTATGTTGAAAAGTGCTTCGGTTAATACTTCTCCTAATTACGATCCAAGATTATTATGACAAAGATCAAGAGAAATCAATGAATTGTTCTTACGAAGTGCACCGGCCAGTGCTTGCCCTTCCAAAAAGATTATTTATGACCAAGATTAGAAAAGACAGCGTGGTATTTTTGCAAAGTTCATCAGCTAATGCTTTCCATTGACTATTATTTAAATTCATGACTAACTCCATACGAAAAATATAAATCTATAGAAGTAACTGTAGTGTCCTTAAGCATTATTTCATCACAATTTATTTTTAAAAGATATAAAAATTTAAGTAAAATTCAACTCAGTATAAAATTCAATATAAAATTTATAAATATACAAATAACTCACTTTTCGTCCGTGATAATACCCAATAACGAACAATAGATTGACAATTAACAAAAACTTCATATGTCATATTTCCAACTTGAGCATTAATTTCTTTGACTATTGTGCAATATCACCCTATAAATAAATAACAAATATATGTATTATATATATCTATTTAAATATTCAGATAAAGTACAATCAACGTTTAAAAAATGAAATTAATTACTTTGTAAAATTCAGAATAATTATTAGCAATAGTTTCCAAAGTATTTGAAAAATTAAGTCGATATACTATTTTCCTTCAGTTAACCAACATATGTGTGATGCATAAATATCATGATATCTCAATATTACTTTTTTATACGACTACAAAATGAATTATTACTTTATTAAAAGTTTAGAATTATTAAAATGAAGACAATAATAATTCAAAATTACCTTTAGTCGTAAAGCCAATTTGGAAGAACAGGAAATCCATAAGCTTCCATAGTAATTTTCCATATCTAAGTTATAAAAATAGGTTATTTAATAGAAAAATTATCAATTAAGAGCAAAAAAATTGAATTAGTACTTTTCATGTGCTAAGTTTCATTCCATGAATTTCACCGCTAACAGAGAACAGAGATAAAGTAATTAGTTATATTAGTCATTAAATATAATTAAAAAAAAAAAAAAGAAGGATTTAAAACACTCACGGAACACCGACAGCAAGTCCACCAATTGCATACAAAGTAATTTTTATACATGTCATGTGTGGCGGCTTTTTGAGCAGTTTCTCGGCAATCGATAAAATCAGTAGTTTCATTAATTAAGCCTCCACTAAAAACGAAATATTGAATATCAGATATTAAGAAAAAGAAACAAAATAATATAATTTACGAGCGATCCATACTCGCATTGATCATGCCAACACATCATAATTGGGTTGCAATTGCAGCGTCAACAGCTGACCCGCCCTTTTAGAACTATAAATAAAATGATAAAGGTCAATACATGCAAATATCAAGTTTTAATTAGAAAAAAATTAAATTCACTAATTCAGAAGCAACGGACCATGTTTAATGACAATAAGGTTAGGATCACTAACAATTATATCTTCGAGAGCTACCGGTAATAGTATACAATTTTTTAGATGTAATTTTTTTAGAATGTAATATTAGATAGAGCATAAGTATATCCACTTTTTTTTTTTTTTGATGATTATTGTTAGAACTCATAAGCCCTTTTGTCTTTATAATGTTGCCCTGGTTCATTCCACATAATTGGTATAGTAAATCTACACAAATGACGATTTACAACTAGTCAAATGACGATTTACAACTAGTGCGCATGAAAGTAAACTTTTATAATCATCGTGAAAGTTATTAATAGCTATGGTAACACTCAAGAGGTAATAGTAATAAGGTTATCTTGTTGAGATGAAGTTTGAGAAGTAAAAATTTTAGAACGCAAGCAAAAGAATGTTGATCTTTTCGTGAGTACAGCTTGACACAGCCACAAGTTTTACTAAATCCCATCACATTCAAGGATTGGAACTAGGGATGTTATCCTGCTCCAACCGGTTAGCTTGTGCTTAAAACCGGTTGGAACTCTGTTCGGAGCACATTTAAATAAAACCCGATTTTTTGAACTCAGTTTATATAAATGCATTAATAATTATGCTTGCATAAGCAGTTTAATAAAACCTGCTATCGCTATACCTGTTTTTTTTTTTTCTTTTGGCGATCATATCGCTATTACTTTTTTTTTTCTTTTGGCGATCAGATCGCTATTACTTTCTTTTTTCTTTTGGCGATCATATCGCTATTACTATTTTTTTTCTTTTGGCGATCATATCACTATTACTTTTTATTAAAGCAAATACATTTAAAATATATAAATTTTTGCATTATAATGTTGTTGCATCTATTCGCTGTTATTTTTTTTATCCAATTTATTAATCTTCATTACAGTCAATAATACCCCGCTTCATACCAGGTCTTTAAGCAGAGACTTGCGGAGGCATTTTCTTCAGACAACCTGTTACGTATTTGGTTGATTGTATTTTTGCTTTCGAAAACATTTGTTTGCTCGGTACGCTTTATTGCAAAGGTTGCAATGTCGTTTATCACCGACTTCAGTAAGTTCATTCCAGAAAGGGTCCTTTTTTACTCGCTTTGGAGGATGGTTTGTTACTATAAGCGTTCCAGGTTCAAGTGCATTTTGAGATATTGAACCTGAAGAGGTAGGTTCAATTGAATCGATAAGTTCTTCAAATGTATTGTCTTCGTCCATCGAATAGTGAAATTCAAGTAAAAAAAATATGTAAAAAAAAAGAAATCGCATATTTATATTATTAATTAAAAAAAAAATTAAAATGATTAATGTCGTCACATTAAATTAACTTTTAATTAAAAAAAAAAGAAAATTGATTTTGTTCGTTATAAGATAGTAATTTTTTATTCGCCATATCATGCCACATAAATTAAAAAAAAGTCAAAGAAAATTGATTTTTGTTCGTTATAAGATAGTAATTTTTTGTTCGTCATTTCACGCCATATTAAATTAAAAAAAAAAAAAGGTCAAAGAAAAATTGATTTTTGTTCGTTATAAAATAGAATTTATATTCGTCATATCACGCCACATTAAATTAAAAAAAAAAAAAACGTCAAAGAAATTTGATTTTGTACGTTATAAGATAGTAATTTTTTTATTCATTTCATGCCATATTAAAATAAAAAAAAAAGTCAAAGAAAAATTGATTTTTTTGTTCGTTATAAAATAGAATTTTTTATTCGTCATATCACGCCACATTAAATTAAAAAAAAAGGTCAATGAAAATTGATTTTGTTCGTCATAAGATAGTAATTTTTTATTCGTCATATCACGCCATATTAAATTAAAAAGAGCATGATTTAATAATAAAAATCATGTGACCGCAAAAACTCGAGTTCCATTGGGTTCGGTTCCAAGCAGGGTCGAACTGAGTTTCGGCAAGCAGGATAACATCCTAAAGATCATCGGATCAAAAAATTGTTCAACTTACAGAATATTGACAATCAAAATTTGCTGGTATGCCTGTCGACAGAATATGACATACGTCTTTGTAATTTATATCAGGATGTTTTAAAATTTATTAGTTCTTCGAAACTATAGAATGATTTAAATTCAAAAAACAAATTTATTATGTATATTATTTTCTTAATTTATTTAACTTTTTTATACCATATTTTCGCGTAATAAAGCTCACCTGCGCATTATTTTGAGCATATGCGCGTTATTTTGAAACAATTACAAAGTTTTTAAGATATGTATTTCCTTATATAAAAAAGTAAACAAACAAAAAATACTCAGAAACAAGAAACAAGATCCCGACAAAATCCCGACAGAATTTGACCAGAATTATAGCTAACACTAGCTTAATGCGGGCTAACTTTTAGGGATTTTGATATTGTCAGGATTTTGTTTGTCGGGATTTTGATTCAATACCAAGCTTACTTCAATAAAAGTTATTCTTCAGATTGAGACGATCTGAAGAACAACTTTTAATTACAGCTGATTTGAAAATTAGTGGGACACTTTCTTGTTTTTGAAACCTTTCAGTTTCGTCTTATGAATCATCTAACTTTTCAGAAACCATGTCACAGTCTTCGGAACTTCGGTCCGATAATGGCGATGTGATTTCTGAAGAGCTATATGATTCATAAGACGAAACCAAAAGGTTTCAAAAACAAGAAAATTTTTCAAGTGTCCTATTAATTTTCAAATCAGCTGTAAAGCTCGAAAGAAGTTTACTTAGTACCAACTCTTGTTTCGAGCTTTTTTTTTTTTAAATCTTATTATGAATAAGCTGCTTCTACTATGGGGTGCATGTTATTTTGGAGCAATATTTTGAAACCATATATATCATTTTTAGGGATTATACAATTTTCTAAATAATGCTCATGAGCATTAATATGTGAAAATATGGTAGTTATTTTTTGCAATCATTGGACAATTTGAACAAGACAAAATTTTTTTAATCTATTTGCAACAAATCAATCATCATTAATAAATTTCTCAATGGAGTTCAAGTTGATTTTATTTTAATAACTAGCCTTTCAGATTAAAACTTTAATGGCTATCCGTTTGCATACTAAATCTAGTACAAAATACTGAATTTAGTACAGTTATAAAATTTAAATTTTGAAAAATTTTACTTATTAACTTTAAATTAAATTTATATAATATATAAATATATATTTATATTTTATTTTAGTATATTCAAAAGTTAGCTAATTTAACAAAAGTTATATTAACAAGTTTAAAAAAAAATTTGAATATTGGTAATTTTATTAAATATAATATACCATTCTAATATACTTCATTAAATACAATAACTCAAATTTTTACATATTAATAAGTAATCAAAAGAATATATATAATACCTAAGTATATTTAAACATATTTCTAAAAAATTTTTTATAATTTTTTGATTTAATATTTTTTTAAAAAATTCAAATTTGTTTAATTTTTTAAAAAAAATTAATAAATATTTAAAAAATTTTAGTTTTTTAAAAATTAACTAATTAAGATTAAGTGTTGCTTTGTGTTAATAAACATGTAACTTGGTATAACAATTGCAAAAAAGTCTGTTAAATTTTTTCTAAAGTTATTATATAAAAAAAAAGTTACAGTACTAAATAAAGTACTAATATGTTTTTGTATAATATTATAATTTCAATAATATATAAATTTTAAATTTTGATTTACTGATCCAATTTAGATGATTTAACTATCAAAATGATCATCTTATTGAGAGAATTATTTCGATAGTTAAATTATCTAAATTGGGTTAGTGGATCAAAAGTTATAGAGTTTTAAAAATTTATATAACAATCCAATATATAATTTAATAATTAAGTTTTAAAAAAATTTAACTAAATTATATTTTATTTATTTTTATTATTTAAACTATAGTATATTTAATCCCAAAAGCTTAGTCTTGATTAAATAAATTATTAATTATAAAATTTTAATATTTATATTAATATACAATGTATTAAAAATAATAAAATTATTTATATACTGTATTTTTTTGATACTAAAGTTTTAGTTAAATTTTAATTAAACAAGGACCCACTGAAACTGTGGATGGATATGTTAACAGATTTTGTACATTACAAAGGAAAGTGGACCCAGAAGATGTTTTCCCTGCTGATTTCGTTAAACAACTTTTTATTCAAGGACTACGCCTGGAATATGCAGTTAATGTTCAAGTTGCTATACTTAATACCTTGGCTAAAGCTATTGAAGTAGCCCTCCGCTGGGAAACTGGAAAAGTGATGAATTCTCCTACCACCAATACGGACTAAGCTATTCAACAACTTACTGACCAAATTGCTAAGCTAGTATTAACTTGGCCCAGATACAGACCACTCCCACCTCTTCTGTTAATTATGCTGATAGCCAAATCCAAACTCCTCGAATGAAAGAGCCACCTATTTGTTATTATTATGGACGCACTGGACATTTTATTCGTGATTGCAATAGCAGAAAACAGGACCAACGACAAGGATCTAACTCTCATTGTCATAATAACAATAATAACCAAAGCCGAAATAATAATTAGAATAGGGACCAAAATGGTCATTCCTCTGACCGCTATTCCAATAACAGAGACTGTTCTCACAGTCATAATAATTCTTGTCCTAGGAGCCAATCTAGAGATAATAATTATAGAAGCCGAAATGATAACAACTATCGCTCTTATCAAAACTCATCTAATCGATCTCTTCCCCTTATTATCAAAGTGTTAATTATCTTACACAAAATCAGACTCAGACACCCTTCCTTACCTCTGACAAGTGGGTGACACTGCTCAATAATCCATCTATTCAAGGTGCCTTGGCTACTCACTTATATGAAGAAGCCAAAAATACCAATCTTGTTCAAACCCCTGCATACCTACACCTGTCAAATGTAATGTCTCTCTTCAGAATAAACCCTATTAGGCTATTATTGATAGTGGTGCTTCAGTTAGCATGATTGCTCACAAGGCAGTTAAGGAACTTGGATTGACTATTGAAAAGGCCTCTAACAGCCTTATAGTTCTTGCAGTTGAAACTTCTACTCGACCTTTAGGAATTATAAAAGATTTACTAGTTGAAATTGACTATATTACCATTCCTTTTACTGTGGAAGTAGTAGACACTACTTTTTATTCTCTTCTTTTAGAAAATGACTAGAACCAAAAAGTTGAAGCAAACTATAATTGGAAAAATTGCTGTTATACTTTTAGATGGGAAAACAAGAAACACACTATCCCTACTACTTACAAAAGCAACCAACCTCTACCAAGCCAACCTACTGTTACCGCACCTAATGAATTAGACCTTTATGAACCAGAATACTTATACTCCAAAGAAGCCTATGCTTTTGATCAAGAAGACTCAACCCAATCTCTAGAAGAAAATGAGTGGACTACTTAACAATCTCGCTACAGGAACAGAAAAGCCCCTAAAACAATATGTCTGTGGAAATTGTGGATCTCCTGACTACCTCTTTGCAAATTGCCCTACCAACCAATATAACCGATGCCAGGAATTTGGCCACATTGCTATTAAATGCTCTAAACAAGCCCCAAAGCGTGCTACTTGCCCTACTTGCAATGATTCCAACTACTTATATAGAGACTGCTCTAATTATGTCTGCAGAGAATGCAGCACATTAGGACATATTGAAGCCTACTGTCCTCTTGCCACTTGGAAAAGACAAAATTTGGTTTACCAGTGTGGATGTACTTTTGATCAAGTTGATAGTCATCACTTGCCTACTCATAGCCCTCACCGTACACATCATTGTTGCCAATATAAAGTTCCTAACCGACCTGAAGTTCTTAAAACTTCTTGAAAAGAAACTTGTATGCCCTGGATGTTATACCGACTTCCACTGTACTCTAGACCGAGAAGACCCTAGAAGTATCCATTACTTCACTAAAGGTAAAGGGCGTAGAATGCTTGTTAGTTGTAAAGTATGTAACAAGTCAAATACAAGATCTAGAATATGTCAATTAGACAGTCTCCAAAAAGAATTATAGTTTTGTGAATTGCAACACCTCTATGCATACAAGGCTAGCTAGGATATCTAGTATAATCCTAACTATAACCTCTGAACCCGAATTAAATGTTATACTGAATCGACTAAGAATGCTGGACACCAATATGAAATGAACCAGACCAGAATTTACCGACTTGCAAAGATCCTCTTGGATGAAAATGACCAGACCATTGCTCAGGCCTTAGAACCCCTTGTGTCTGATCGGGTTACTTAGCCTTGAAGCTATTCTAAAATGCAACTTATTCTACAAGCCGAATCAGACCTATTATTAGAAAATAATATTGACCCTTTACAAGCAATTTTGGACGAATCCTTTGATACTAGCTACCCAGACTATGACCAAAAGTATGCTCTCGCTATACTTCAAAGAAACTTTACAGTTCCTGTTGACCTTTGCTAGGAATGTCTATATATTAAACACCAAGAGGAATTGAATGCAAATCAAGAATATTGTAATGATTGCAAACTTCCAGACCCAGAAATTTATTTTCTACCTACTGAAGAAACTACCAAGGAAATAGATAATGACTCACAGTTTTATCAACTCCAACAACAAGTACAACAACAAGACCAGTTGATTAAACAATTACAAGCCAAAATTGAAACCTTGGAAACTACCAATACTGCTTTACTACATTTTTTTCAAGAAGAAGCCCAAAACGCTCATCAACGAGCTAATGATTGGATACGCTTTGTCAAAATTTTTAGAGAATCCTAGGCAGGATCATAAACTACCTGTTGACCCAGACCAGACTTTCTTACCTAGATATGTAAATATTGTTAACCTCAAACATGAAGGATATACTCTATCGACCCAAACTTCTTTAAATATTGGACCATTTAATAAAAAACAAGGCCTAGCTTTTTGAAAATTATTGGAAGAATTTGCAGACCTCTTTGCAAATGATATAACTGAGCTAGGACGAACTAACCTGGTCACTCACTGAATCTATACCGACAAGTACACTCTATTCGATCTTGCCCTTATTCTGTACCTCCAAATGAACAAGAATTTATTCAGGAAGAAATTCAAAGAATTAGGCCACAAACTTATTCAACCCTCTGACAGTCCTTGGACCTTACCTGTTGTTCTAGTATGAAAGAAAAATGAAAAATTACGATTCTGTGTAGACTACAAAAAAATAAATGCTATCACCAAGAAGGATACTTACCCACTACCTCGCATTGACGAAATGCTTAATGCTTTTACAGGATGTTCTTGGTTTTCTACTCTCGACCTTGCAAATGGATATTGGCAAGTTGCCATGGACCCACGTGACAAAGAGAAAACTGGCTTTATTACACGATACAGAATTTATGAATTTAATATAATGCCTTTTGGTCTTTGCAATGCTCCCGCAACTTTCCAAAGGCTAATGGATCGTATATATAAAGGAATTGCATAGAAATTTGTAGTTTTATACTTAGATAATACAATTGGTTATTCTAAAACATTTGATGAACACTTAACCCATTTAAAAAGAGTATTTAATAGAATTAAACCAGCAGGACTCAGACTTAATATAGAGAAATGTACCTTTTGGCTGCACCAACTACCTTTTCTAGGACATCTCATTTTTGCTAAGGGTATCGCCCCAGATCCTCAAAAAGTAGAAGCTGTCCAACGAATTCAACCTCCTAAACACCTTACAGCTCTTTGATTTTTTCTTGAACTTGCAGGATATTATCGCCAATTTATTCAAAACATTTCATCAATTGCTCGCCCTTTAAATTCCATTCTACAAAAAGATGAACCCTACCACTTGCAGGATACATTTATACTTGCTACTGATGCTTCTTACAATGGCTTTTGAGCTATATTAAGCCAACTAGATAAAAATGGAAAAGAACTACCCATTGCCTATGCTAGTAAAAGTTTGCGAAAAGAAGAAATGAATTATGCAGCAACTGAACTTGAATGTGCTGCCGTTGTATAGGCTATAGAACATTTTTATAAATATTTAGGTGCTACAAAATTCATCTTAGTTACAGACCACTCAGCATTGAAATAGTTACATACTGCTGAACCCAAAGGAAGAATTGAAAGATGGTTCTTGAAGCTCCAACTATACAATCTTGGAATCATCTGTAAACTAGGCTGAATCCATTCAAATGTTGATGCTTTCTCACGGTTACCGACTCAGACAACTATACCTACTAAACCTCATGAATTTTGACCAATATTATAATCTCTACCACTATTTGGATACAAACCAATTTTCAGATGGATTTACTGACCAAAAACAGAAACGACTTATGACCCAGGCTAAATATTTTGAAATTAGACATCACCTTCTCTATAAAAAGAATAAAAGAAACCTGGACAAACCCCTTAGAGTTATTAAATGGATGGAAGTCGAACCAGTATTATATGTGATACATAAGCACTTCACTACGAGACATTTGGAAACCAACACTATGTATTATAAAATATCAGAATGTTATTATTGGGACCAAATGTATCGAGACATACAGAAGTATGTGAAAACTTGTGAGGAATGCCAACAAAGACAAAAAGGCCATAGAAAAGAACTTTTACATCCTATACAAATTGGAAGAGCTTTCGAACGTGTTGAAATTGACCTTGTAGGCCCCTTGCCTATAACTAAACAAAATAATCGATATATTATTGTCGCTACTGAATACCTAACACGATGGCCAGAAGCTCGTGCTGTTCCAAATGCTAGTGCTAGTATACTTGCACAGTTTATCTTTGAAGAGATAATCTGTAGATATGGAACTCCAAAAATTATTCTATTAGACCAAGGTCGCAATTTTATTAGTGAAACAATTAGAATTCTCTGTGAGAAATTTCTTATTAAGCATAAATTCTCTTCTCCTTACCACCCCCAGACAAATGGTATGGTAGAGAGATTTAATAGAACATTGTGTAAATCACTTGCAAAAGTGAAAGGAGATAATGATTGGGATTTGTACATACCTGCTGTTCTCTTGGCATATAGAGCAAAAAGACATGCTACTACAGGATATTCACACTTCCAACTTATATATAGGAGATATGCTACCTTACCAATCGAAGCACTTTTTTCAGTAGAACCTACAGAAGTAGATGATGAAATAGACTTACACAGAAGTATTCTCCAACGAGCTTATAATTTAATAAAAAAGCTACCAACTTACCAGAACTAGGCTAAACAAAATACTGAACGATCACAACAAAAACTGAAAGTCCGTTTTGATGCCAATACTCGAATAGAGACATTTGAAATTGGTGATAAAGTATGGATACAAAAAAAGGAATTAGAAGCCTTTCGCTAAGCCAAATTCAAAAACAAAAGATTTGGACCTTTCCTAATCCATGAGAGATTAGACAATAGTGCTTATAAATTACAGACAATAGAAGGAAAAATCTTACAAAAATACTATAATAGTGATCGTCTGGCTAAATATCATGAGCCACAAACATGGGAACCAGTAGTTGTTATTGATTCTCCTGGAAATTTCTAGAAGAAATTTGATCTACAAGGGGATGAAACACACAATTTAATTCATAAAACTTCAAAATATTGTTAGACCTAGAAAAACATATGAAACGTACAACGGCGATAACTTTTGACTCCGTGATCCAATTTTAATGAAACTACCACTATCGTGACCGCATCAATGAGACCTTTCGAATGGTACCAAAATCATCTCGATTGAACCATTTAGCCCAAGCTAGTCAAAACTGAATGATTGGTCTTTACAAAACATTCTACTGCGCCCAAATCTTATTGGACGATCAATACTGCGCCCAGTGTTAGAAATCTGTTTTGAAATTTATGTTCTCATGAGAACATGTTTATTGAATTTAATGTTCTCAAAAATTTTTTTATGTTCTCAATTAGAAAAAAAAAATTTCTTTTACTCTCTCTTTCTCTTTTTCTCTTTCTTTCTCTTTCTCTCTTTCTTTCTCTTTCTTTCTTCTCTCTCTTTCTCTTTCTTTCTTTCTCTTTTTTTCTCTCTCTCACTTTTTCTCATTCTTTCTCACTCTTTCTTATTCTTATTTTCTTTTTCTCATTCTCTTTCTCACAGTTACACTTTTATACTTTTAGTTACTTTTTAATTTTTATTTTTAATTAATATATTTAAAAATTATTAATAAAAAATATAATTGATTTAACAAACTATATAAACAAAGCTAAGTTATTCATAATAATAAGATTATAACTTTATATGTATATTTTTTAAAAAAATTAATATTTGAGGTTTTTTATATATTGTTGGGTATGTTATTGGTTTGGCTCAGCTTATATATTAAGTTTTTAAATAAGCTATTAACTTCTCTCAAATGGTTAAATAAATAAGCAATATAATATACTATTCTTTTTTACTATAGTGAATTTATAGATTCAAAACTTTCTTACTATAAAATTTTAAAATATAACACTAAAGTTTAAAATTATAATAATTAAAAATTTGTTTAAGTAATTTTCTTATAAAAATTATTAATATAGTGAGTTTAGCTCTCTAAAAGTTATAATATTACATGTATATATAATAAGGACTATATTGCACTAAACTAGAAATGGATAAACCAATAAACTTTATTATCTAAAATTCTTATGATTCAAAAACAATAAATTGTTCTCTATTTCAACTAACTAACAATTAAATATTTATGAGCTTAATTATTTTAAACTGCTATATTAATAAAGAATTTAACTACAAATAACTGGTGGTGATCATCACCGGTATGTAATTAACCAATAACGATAAAACAAAAAAAAGTTTATTTCATTTACTTTAGGGTTAGAGTGAGGCCTAAGATTTTAGCAGAGTGTTTGATATATGCAAAATTTAGTAAGGAATTTTTTTCGTTAGAATGTCAAAGGTAGTTTCATAGACGGATATTAGCATTTTTTTTAAAAAAATCTTTATTTTTGTTATACAAACAAATTTGCATGTTACACCTGATCCTGCAAATTTATTGGTTAATTACACACTGGTGATGAGCACTGCTGGTTATAGTTAGTAAAATTCATTAATAAAAATGAATTTTATTATTTTATATATTTACATAGAGAACATATTTTTCAAACTTAATGTTCTCAAAAAAAATTTATTAGAGAACATCTTAAATTTTGTAAATGTTCTCAGATTGAAAGTGATGTTCTTATGAGAACATGAGAACATAAGATTTCCAACACTGACTGCGCCACTTGTGACACTGAAATATCGGACATTTCGAGTAATCCTAGATATTTCAGTTAATTACAGACATGTCTGACATTCTGGACATTTCAGACATTTGGGATATAACAGTTTTGACAGTTATAATTAACATATCTAATATAGCTGATATTTAGGATATATGTATTATATTTATTATATTCATTATATTTAGCATTAGCATATATCAAATCTATCGATTATATAGATCTCTTTATTTCTTATTGTATTTATTTATATTAGACAAACATGTATAAATACTCAAGGTTTTTTCTTTGCTAAAAAGCAGAGTGAAGAATCTCTGGTTTATCGAATAAAGGATAAGTTAAGTAGTGTGTTTTCACTGAAATACAATTGATACAATTCTTAGTATCCTCAAATACTATTAATTGTGGCCTCTTTCATAATTGCAAATCCCCCAAGCCTCTTTACAAAATACTGCCCAAATAACAGTATCCCTTCCGACTTTTGCATACCATAGTAATTAGTGTGAATTACATAAAGTGTCTCCTTGCATTAGTCGCTCTGTCTCTAGCATTTCTCTAAAGAGGTAGAAATCTAGGCTGACAATATATTTATACAACTACCTCTTATGGAAGTTTCCCAAAAAGATAACCACTCCTACATTACAACCTCAAACTCTATTAGCCCTCCAATACCTTTTTCAGATATGGAAACAGAACAATGCGCTTAAAATAATACCTTGTGGATTATACCACAATACATATGGTTATGTAATAATAATGATGTTACTCAGAATATTGACCTCACTAATTTAATTACTTCTTTTCTTGAGCTAGACTCAAATAAATGTCTGATCACTCTGGAAGACACAGAGCTATTAGAAATTAATTTACCAGAAGTAAATGACCCAGACGAAATAGACCCAAATCCAGAATTAGAAGACGTGCAAGATGAAACCTTATCAGTTCTAATTGCTAATCAAGAAGAAGTCACACCTGCTCCAATATCTGAAAAATTAGTCAAAATCATACAAGATATTGTTCAACCTTGTGGACCTTTAACTCAAACATCCATTCTCCGTATACTGGAATAATGTATCAAGAGAAATTGCAGAAAATTCTCAAACAAGTTAAGACTCATACTAGAAACAGACAAGATCAAACTAAGCTATTCGAAGCTTATTATTATCTTGGTAACCTGATAGACAAGTACCCTGATGTTCATGAAGATATTCAATCTATAATTGAGAAGACTCAAGGAGAAAGAAGAGCCTAAGACACATGGAAGTGTGCCAAATAGATGAAATTACTTTTCTCCAATTGACCGACAGAAAACCTCTCGAATGACTTTTATTACATATACAGTAATTGTGAAGCTAACAGATGATGACTTTTCTCAAGTTCTCACCCAAATTAGAACTCATGGAGTTTGTTCTTAAAGGAAAGAGAAATGTTATAGAATAGCTTTGTTAATTTTGGTAGAAATTAGTTGAAAAATTAGAACTTAATAAGGAAATTTTGTAATAACTATATTTAGTAATAGTGAGATACTCAATGACGCTTAGCAACACTTAACAACACTTAGCAATGCTTAATGATGCTTAGTGACGCTTAGCTCAATAGATATATAAACCCACTTATTTCCCTTACTTTTAGACAGATCCAGACATTATATTTTACATTTACCTTTATATATATTATCCTTATCTCTTATTATTAATAAACTTTTGGAATTTCTAAGAAACAGACACCTTGAAATAGCTTTCTTGTTAAATTAATAAACTGTCTATTACCTCTTGTTGATTTATACCGAACTGCTATAGAGAAGTGTATAGTTTCTTACAGATATACTTCCCTCTTGCACACCGCTTCATGCCCAAAGTAAGGGATCTCAGAAGCCATGTGGTTGTTACTTTATCAAAATTAAAGAAGGCTTCCGGTACTGTAAACATGTTATTTTTTTTTAATTCTTAAAAAACACTTTAATTGCCAGATTTCTTATAAGAATATAGAGCTCTTTTCTATATTTATTCTTCTTTGAATAAAGTATCACTAACTTAGTTTTGTTTGGATTTATTTTAATTTATTTAGATGATAAAACTCTTTTGCTATATTGACTATTGTTGCATATTTTTTAATTTTTTGTTACCCAAGTTGTATTATTTGTATATGCAAGTATACTTATTTGTACTACTTTTTTTTTCTTCAAAGGTTCTGTTTCTATTCTATCTAGTTAATTGTATTTTATACTCTAATTTCTCTTTTTGGATTTTATAAAAACCCTGAATGTCTTTCATATAGGTCATAACTAGATTTTGCACAATTTTGATTTAATTGCTAAAAATGATAAAACTATATTTACTTAAATAACTTCTAATCCAGTAATCAGAATTGAATAATCTTTTTTTTTTTGTTAAATGCATCTTAATAAAAGCTTTATTTTTAAAAAAAGTTTATTCAAATTGGACCACTAGATACCAAGAAAATCCATTTTTTGCTTCTTAAATTTTGGGGGTTTTTGCTAAAATGTGTAATATATAACCTCTGTACTAAATGTTTGAGTTCTATTTTATACAATAAGGGGTCATAAAATATTTTCTATATTAGTAGTAAAAATACCTTCTTTTGGTCTATTACATCAACTGCTTTAAGGATAGAGTGTATATAGATCATTTAGAGCCATGTCATTAATCACCTAATTATTTTTTATTAGAGGCCTACTCCCCACCCTCTTCTTTAATATATATATAGTCAGGTTCTCATATATAATTTTAACTTTTTTTACCTCCTTCCCTTCTTAAAAAATTATCTGATTTTTGGCATCCCTCTTATTATATAAATTTAGTAGTACAACAAGATTTATATAGAAATTAAAAATATGCTACTAATTAAACTTTTTATAGTTATAATCAAATTTGACTAAAATTTTTATAATATATCTGATATAGAACTAAATATATATTTTATAATAGTAAAATTTTAATTAAGTATATATTTAAAAAAAAATTATACTTCTATATATTATAAAGTTTCTTTTAATTGGTTCAAATTTTCTTTAGTTATACAAATTGATTAATTTTGATTGGTTGATATCATATAATTATTATATAATTTTTGTAAACAACTTTTAACCCTTAAAAATTAAATTTTTATAACTTGTTAAATCTTTAACCAATTTTAATAATTTTACTATTTTTAGAATTAGAAAAACCTGCTTTATAATTTTATTTAATAGTTCAAAACCAATTTGCTTAAAAAAAAATTTTACAAAATTTTTAAAAAAAATCAATATTATGAATTTTATATGTAATTTGCAATTTGTACCTCTATATTTAAAAAAGCCCGTATTTATATTTTGTTATTACACTAATATCTTTGTTCTAATATATATTATAATAAAATTAATCAGCTTTTTTGAAAACCTAATTTTTTTTAAGCCTTTTTCGAAGCAAACATTCTCGCATAGTCAAATACTTATACTTTTTTTATATTCTAAAAAATGACCTATACATTTTTTTTTTCTTTTGCTACTTTTTCTAAAATATTGTTTATAATATAAATTATAACTTCTATACTTTCACCAAAGTTTGCATCTTTTAAAATTTTTCTTTAAAACTATATTTATCAAGTCTTGCTTGAATTATTCTTGTAGCAGCCTTTTTGAATATTTCTAGCAAAGCAATAGATCTTGTATAACCCAAAATATATTTTCAGAAACTTGCTTTAAGGATTAGAAAAAGTTATTTCAATTTCTATTTTTTAGGATTTTCCTATTTTTAGAACTATATTTGTAAATTTAACAAAATCTTTAGTTGTTTTTGTATAACTTTAATAAAATATAACTAATTTCAGATATATCTGGTGCTATTTTGTTATGAATTTTGTTTAGTGCAGCAAGCCATTCTTCTTTTGCAACTAGATTAAGAATATCTTTATATCAAAATGCTCTATTCAGCTTTTTGCTCTGTATTCATCTTTTTATTCTTTACTCATTTCTGTGAACCTGTGTTTTTGTTTTTGAAACTGTTTCTCAAAATGCTTTGAATTTTTTATTTCATTTTTTTTCACAATGAGCACTTTAGTTTGATAAAAACTATTTACTTTTTTCTTTTAATACTCTATTTATATTGATTTTATTGTAAGATCTATTTAAAAAACTTTGCAATATTCTTTTTCTTTTATTATTATCATACCAAATCTTAGTTTAGTTCTACTATATATTTTTTTTTTCTTTCCTACTCTTTTTTATACTTTCTGCCTCTTTTTTAACAATTTACTCTATTTTCTAAAGTTTTTACAATTAACTTCTTTTTATGTGTTGAGCAGAAATAAAATTTCTGCTTTGTTCTTCTTGTTTATTTGTTTTATTTAATTATTAAATTTAATATGTTCAGCAGTATTAATTGGCGCATCCTTGTTTTCTTTCTTGTATTTGCACATTTAATACAAAAACTTTAGCTTCTTATTAGTCCAGAGCGAAGCAGAGATCTCTCTATTTTTACGAAAGGGTTTGATCAGCAAATAATTGTTTGTCCGGCTGCATCATGTGATATAAAACCAATTACATTCAACTGATTAACAAAACTATTAATGTTAAATATAATATATAGTGTATATTTATAGTATATATATTAAATATTGGCTTCGAACATACAATGATGTGCATTTACCTAGTAATATTTATACTTTGAAAAGCTTTTTTACTAAGTAACTCAGTTTTTTTATTTTGTTTATATATAAATTTTATTATTTATTACAATATTCAAAGTTATTTATTAAAAAAAAAAGAATTTAGCTATATTATATAGAAATTTGTTTATAATAGTCTTGTAAACCAGATTCTCATTTCTGGGGACGTCTAAAGCGGAGACAATTCATATTTAGGGTTAGGGTCGTCCTATATTAGAGTTAGATTAGGTTTTAGATAAATATATATAAGCAAAATTGTCTTCCCAACATTTTTGATTAACACATCGAGGTAGGTTTAGACTGCGTTTTTTGTATTTTTCAAGGTTTTCGCTTCTCTTTCATTTTTGCTTCGCCGAAGATCATCAAAATTCTATAATTTGATTGGTGGTTGATCACATAATTTGCCTCCGCTTTAGACGACCCCTCATTTCTTTTATAATCATGCATTTATTATATCAAAGGATTCATACTATTAAAAATCATAACTTATGCTGTCTTAAAACTCTAAGGGGAGTAACAAAAATCAGGTGATTTTTTAGGGGGGAAGGGGTAAAAAAAGTTAAAATTATATATAAGAACCTGACTATTTATATATTAAGGAAGAGGGAGGGGGGTAGGCCTCGGATAAAAAATAATCAGGTGATTAATAACACTGTCCTAATTGCCATTTCAAGGACTGTCTATCGAAAAGATCTAAAGAGAAAAATGTTTAGTAAAAAAAAAAACTAGAACAAAGATAACCATCCAAAATATCTTATAAAAAATTCTACACTATAAAAAAAACATTAGTAATATATTAATGACATTATATTAGAAAAAAAGTACACACTAAAATCAGTCATATGGGCAGATTTGATTCATATGATGATTGGTTGTTATATTGTACATTAGTAATGTACAATATAACAACCCATCATCATGTGAATCAAATCCACCCATATGCTATTGACTTACTGTATTTTCTCCAAAATAAGCTACTTTTGAAAATAAGCTACCCCCTCTTTTGGTTAAAAAACTCCAAAACATCTTTGTAAGCTATTCCACAATTGACAAAAAGTCACTATATAGTAAAGTTTAAATTTTACTAAACAAATCGATTAAAATCACTTAAGTAAACTTATTCAGCAGGACAAAATATACTTACTATAAAATTTTTATAGCTATTGAAGTGATTTTTATATTTGGCAAAAAAATTAAAATTTTTTAAAAAAATATATTCAATAAATGTAAAAATTAAAAGTTAAATAATAAAAAATTCTCAAATCTTGATGAAAATTTTAAAGTAGGTGTATTTTGATCTTCCAAACAAGGTTACTTAAATGACTTTAATTGATTTATATTAAAATTTAGACTTTACAATATAGCAACTTTTTGTGATCAGTTAAAAATCGATTTTACCTAAAAATAAGCTACTTCCAATATTTTGTGTAATGTTTTGTTCAAAAAAGGTAACTTATTTTTAGGAAAATACAGTAATTGTCAAAGTAAAAGTAACCTATATAAAAAATGGTTTCAATCTATATATTAAAGAAAATCTGACAATAAGTTATAATAAAAAAAAATATTTCTAAGATTAGCATCTATTTGTATTCAAATTACTACTATTAACTGTTAAGCTTGTGTTCTATAGTGCACGACACTTAAAGACTAAAAATAATTTTAAAGCTAATAGCTCTTGATACAGAAAAGATATCAAAAAAAGAAAGCTGCCACCTTGTAGTTTAGTTAATTTACTACAACTTAGCGGCTTTGTTTTTTAAAAAATTATTATTTGTTTTTAAGTTATAATATTTTAAAGATACTTAATTTTTATATGATATGTAAAAAAATTGCCAAAAATAGGACAAATTATGTGATTTAGTCTTTTATGATTGGTTAATTTTAAAAATAAAATTTTAAAAATTTTTAGCCAATCAGATTTTAGCAAATTAAAATATAAAAATCAAATTTTAGCCAATCAAAATGTAGAAAATTAGCAAAACATCAAAATTTAATAAAAATTTTTAAAATGGAACTAGGTCACGTGATTTTAATCTTCAAGTGTTGTGCACTATAGCAAAAATAAAGATCTACAAGAAAAAATTATTAGTTCTCATTTTAAAAAAAAATCAAAGCCAGATCAAGAGAACAAAAACTTATTGTTTTATGGCAAAGAATTGGAACTGTTTAACCGAATTAAAATTGTTCTATAGTTCTAGATTGATTTATATTAGGCACAGTCTAAATTATTTCACAGTTAATTTAAAAAATATTCATTGCTTCTTGCCTGAACCACTTATTCAAATTAGGCATTTATTTCATGTTCCAATTGTTAAAACGAAATAAAGACCTGCAAAAAGAAAAAATTGTTAGCCCTTATTTGAAAAAAAGAAAATGAATCCAGAAAAGAATTGAAACTACTTATTGTTTATCCAATTCTTAGTTTCTTTTCTGAATTACCCAAAGTCAAATCTTTAAATGCCTACTTTTTGTGTCCAACTGTTTCAATGAAACACAAATATATAATAAGAAAAATTTATTAGTTCTTGTTTTAAAACAAAAATTTCAACCTCAGAAATAAAATAGAAGCTGGTATTTCCATTTATTCTAGTTCTATAGTTTCTCATACAAATTGTCCAGATTCATTCATGTTTTTAAGTACCTGTTTCATATTCCATTCATTTTAACAAAATAAGAGCTTACAAAATAAAAGAAGGTATTAGTTTTATTTGAGTAAAAAAAAGAATACAGAATAATGGAAAACTAATACTTATATTTGATTCAGTTTTATCAAAAAATGTTCTTGTGCACTATATAAACTAAAGTCGCTTAAGTTATTTATTATATTTACTAGTTGTATTATATATACTTTTATTCTTTGTTAATTGCAATGAGACAAATATTTGCTATTCTATACAATAGTAATTTTTGCTATTTAATGCTCTTAATTATTTTATACTCTTTATCTGTGATTTATTCTTTTAAGATTTTTTGGATATAGATTAATGGTTATAGTGCATAGTCATTAATAAGTATTATCATATAGCTCTAGTTTCATGTCCACTTAAAATCCAATAGGTAGTAACATTGTAGAGAAGTGTAGGACCCTGGACATCTCTCATATAGGTCATAACTGGATTTTGGCCAATATTGATCTAATTGCTAAAAATAACAAAACTATTCCTTAAACCGTCCAGTTTCAGCAAGCAAATTTGCATACTTAAATTTTATAAATTTATATCTGATCTATTTTTTTAAAAAATAAAAATATTTTATAATTTTTTTTTAAATAAAAACTATGATTATATACTATTTAAAACTTCTTTTTATTTGCTTAATATTTATAAAAATTTAAGTTGTTTATAAAAGAAAAATTTATAATTTTTAAAAAAATTTAAATTTTAAAAATTTTTTGTTTTTTTAGTTTTACTCAATAAAAATATATGATTGATCCTCTATTTCCTTAATCCAAAGTTGTAGACAATTTAAAATTACACTACTTTTATTATTAAAACTTTTATAACTTATTAAGCAAAATTTGAACTTTACTTAGTAGTAACTACAAAATTTCTCTTCGGGAACATATAAAATTTTAAGAAACTTTTTAAAATGTTAATAGTAAAACTAAACAATAAGTTTTATTAAAAATGTAATATCTTTATCAAAATTAAAAATAAATTGATAAAATTTAAATATATTATATATAAAAGAAATATCTTTAATTTTATTTAATAAATAGGGGAGTCAAGCTTAAATAAATTTTAAGAAAACTCAAAAAAACTTTTTAAAATTAATTTTAGCAAGCAAATTTGCCTGCTGGATGGTTTAAGGGATATTTACTTAAATAGCTTTTGATCCAGTAATCAGAATTGAATAAAGTTTTATTTGTTAGATGCACTTCACTAAGAGCATCATTTAAAAAAAAGTTTATTCAAATTGGACTACTGGATGTTAAGATAATTCCAAAAACTATTTTTTTACTTCTTAAATTTTAGGGGTTCATGAGGGCTATGCCTGAACTGGGCATATAGTGCCCTAGCCTTCTAGTTAATTTCTCTATAAGGGCCAGGTTTAAGGCATGTAGTATTGAAATAATAATCATATTCTGGCTTTGTATAATACATTTGAATATCAATGTAGTACTAAATTGTTAGTAGTTGTTAGTTTCACATAATTTATTCGAATATTGCCCAATAATAAGATATATAGTGCTGAATTGTTATCATCTGGTAATGCACCAAAGTATTTAATAATGAGGCACACAGTGCCAAATTGCTATCACTTATTTCATGTCTATCCAAAAAATATAATTTTTATGATATATATTTGTAATAATTTTACTTTGGGTGGACACTGATTTTTTCAACTAGTATAGCTATTTTATAACCATCTAAAAGAATAATTTTACTTTGACTAGACATTGATTTTTCAACTAGTATACCAAATAGTACACCTATTTTGTATCTATCCAAAGCATAATTTTTTATAATATATATCTGTACTAATTTTATCTTGGATAGACCCTGATTTTTTTAAATTATAGTCAAAATAGTATGCTCTATATTTAACTACTCTTTCTATAATAATTTTATCTTGACAAGATACTGATTTTCATGAAATTCATAGTTATTATAGTATTTTTTTGTATCTATTCAAAGTATAACTACCTTTTCTATAATCATTTATCTTGACTAGATACCGTTTTTTTTCAAATTATATATCAAAATTTTATTTATTTAGTTCTATCCAAAGTACATTTTTATAATATTAGTAATTATACTTTGACCAGACACCGATTTTTATTTACTATATATGCATACAAACTTATATTCTGAATTTCAGTAATAGTCCATTATGCAATACAAAAATAGTTATCAAATATGTACCTTACCTCATATATCAGAAGTACTTATATCTGAATATATAACTAGCTGAATGTGACAATCTCTTTGCTTTGAAAATTACTACTTAACTAGATTGTATTATCTTAGTACCTTATGTCTGCTTTATTGAAAGATTTATAACGATTATATATATTCAATAATTGTAAATATTTATTTTTCAATTCTTTTTTGTACAGAGTAGTAGGAACTTTCATTTTAGCTTTAAAATTTTATTTATATCCTAAGAAATTTATACTTTTATGCTCTTTTTTATTTTTCTCTCAAGTTCAAAAAAAAGTAATACTCCAAGGTATAATTAACTAAAATATAGGGATTGGAACTGTTTAATCATTTAAAATTGCTCTATAGTTTTGGGCAGAATTATATTGGTCGTGGGCTAGAATTATTTAATGCTGGCCAAATTAAACAGTTAAACAATTAAATGATTATATGATTAAAAAAAATTTTAGGTAGTTCCACTCCCTACTAAACTATTTAAAAATTCCAATACTGCTTTAGCAAAGTTAATATATAGATATGAATCGATATATAACAGTTAATCGTTTTATATCGATTAAAAAATAATAATATATATTGATTAACTAATTAAAAATCGATATATATCTATAATTGATATATCATTTTTATATAAATTACTATATATTCATAAATCGATTATAATTGTAATTGTTTAGAATGATATATAATGATTAACAGATCTTTAATGATTATATAGTCTAGACTAGTGTTTTGATCTATCATGAAAATTTCAATCCAAGTCACTAAGTGAACACTTCTAAAAAAAAAAATTTCTTAAACCTATTTAATTCGTAATCTACCATAGATTATAAAAATATATAGTACAAAATATAAAAAAAACTTAAAAAAAAAAGCTGTTTTATACTATTTTTACTACTCTCTCGCTTTTACTACTTTCTCCCTTTTACCCCTTTCTCCCTTTCTCTCTTTTTTCTTTTTAATATTTCAAAACTTTTAAAATATTTTAGAACTGGAAAATCAAACTAGATTAATAAATTTGAATCCTGGATCGTATCAAGTAATGATGCTACCCGAAACTCTTTTGGGCCAAAAACTGAATCCGAACCTAGTTTTAAATATCCAAAACTAATTTCTGAAATTCCGAAACTATGTAAAAAACCTGAAACTATGAAAAAACCCCGAAACTCTAAAATGGTAAAGCTGTATTATCCGAAACTATTTTGGAAGTATAAACTTCCTATCGCTCAATGCAGGGGTAATTATTATTGGGTATTGTTAAAAAAATTCTCACACATACCCGATTAATAATTAAATGACGTACGTATGCACGTATATAGGGCTTAAGACCACTCACATGCCAACCCGGGAACCAATAAAATTTTAAAACATTTACATAGCATCATTAGGGATGCCAACAGCTTAACCCGACTTGTATTATTATTTTTAAAATTGCTAGATATGGAGCATCGTGCATCTTTCACATGCTTATATAATTTTAACTGGGTCAACCGGTCAACTGAATTATTTAGGCAACTCGATTTGGCATTCCGGTAATAAGTTTATATTCTGGTTTGTAATCTAGAAAGCAAATTTTATGTGGGCATTTCAGCCGAATTCGATAAGTTATTGATTCGGTATAATAAAATAATTACAGCTGTTCTCATAAATTCTGGGACAACTGATAAAAATTATTTCAGCCGAATTCGATAAGTTTTTGAATTCGGTATTATCTAAACTGGATTTCGGCATTACAGTAATTCGATAACACCAATTTCAAAATCTTATCGAATTCAGCCAATCAATTTTTATCTGTTGTCCCAGAATTTATGAAAACAGCTGTAATAAAGCTATTTTTGTATCATGATCATTTTATGATTGTCATACAATAATGTCAACAATTTTAAATTTTCGTTCGAATGCTTGTTCAACATGATTGGTGTGCTTAGTTTGTTCAAAAATTTATGGAAAAAACTATTCATGTCAACCAATAAACCTTAACAAGAAATGTAAAAAAAGAATCGAATAAAAATTAGACTTTTATAACAAATATATTACTCGAACAGGTGCCGCTGTTAAAAAAGTTAAATATGATCATGAATTGAGATATCCCAAATTCTTTAAAAATAAATTTTTCGTCTTCAACAAGAACGAAAAATAATTAGAAATAAATAAGTGCCTTCATTTGAACGAAAATGGATCTTGGCAAAGAATTGGAATCGAAATTTAGTTTAATTTTTTTAAAACGAATTTTTCGTCTTCGAAGAAACGAAAAATAATTAAGAATGAAATAGTGCCTTCGTTTGAACGAATATGGATCTTGTCAAAAGAATAGGAATTGAAGTTTTATACAATTTTAAAACTAAATTTTCGTCTTCGACAAGAACAAGAAATAAATAAAGACTCGAAAATGAAACT
>QKWP01001292.1:80790-107251 GCA_003550325.1 Gigaspora rosea | reverse complement strand
TTTTTGGAACTTTGCAAAAAAACGACCTGACTTTTCCGGCACTTTACAAAAACACCAATTCTAACTTCTCTAGCACTTTGCAAGAAGCAGTGAATATAAGCGAATATAAGCAAATATAAGCAAATATAAGCAAATATAAGCAAATATAGGCAAATATAAGCACATATAATAGTTTATTTTTTTTGGGTTGTTTTTTTTTTATTATTTTTTTCAGGTTTGTTTTTTGTTTTTTGTTGTTTATTTTTTTTTTATTATTTTTTTAATTTTATTTTATTTATTCCTTACTTCTTTTGGAACTTTGCAAGAAAATGACCTGACTTTTCCGATACTTTATAAGAATACCAATTCTAACTTCTTTGGCACTTTGTAAAAAGTAGTGAATATAAGTGAATATAAACGAATATAAGTGAATATGAGTAAATATAAGGAATATAATAGTTTATTTTTTTCATTTTCAAATTTTTTTGGATTTATTTTTTTGTGTTTATTTTTTTTGTCATTTTTTATAATAATCTATAATAAAATATGTAATATTTAAAATATAATAAATAATAATAATAAATAAAAAAAAATAAAATATTATATTAAATTGCAAAAACTTGTAAATATTGAATATTTAATAATTTAAAATATTATATAATAATAATAAATAAATAAAAATAAAATTTTATATTAAATTGTGAAAACATGCAAAAAACTTGTGAAAATCTGTAAAACATTTAAAAATTTGCAAAAAGCATAATTATGTGTATATCTTGTGCATCAGATCGATTCTTGCGTCAGATTAGACCTGGCCTAAATTAGATTAGGGTTAGGATAAAATTACGGTAAAGTTAGGGGTTAGTTTAGGCCAGTTGTTGCTGATCATTTAATGCTGGTCAACTGATAGTCATTTGACATGCGTCAGATTTAATCTGACGCAAGTTTTAATCTGACGCACAACATATATAATAATTATTAATTGATATTATATTAGATATATATTGATTAATATCTATATCAGATATATATTGATTACTATTATTATCGATAGAAATCGGCAAGGGTGATGAGTATCGATATATATTATACCCAGTTAGTAATCGATATATATCTATATATAAAATTTGCTGATGAGATTATTCAACCCATGTATCCTACAACTAATCTTTTTTTTTATTGCAGAACAATGGCTCCTCAAGCCTATCTATATTCCATATAGACTAGATACTACAAAAAGGATCGAAATTGACAATTTTTTTAAAAAGTTTTTTTTTACATAAATTAATTTAAAATAAGATTGGTTTCATTTTTCACTTAAAACACAAAGGTAGTTGTATTAAACAAAATTTTGCTATATAGCTCTTTAAAGTTTGTCTATATATTAAACACAACCGTTAGATCATAATGACTACATTATGATTTCACCATATCGAGCTAAAAAAATAAAAAATAAAAATAAATAAAGTACTAATTCCTACTCGACATTTAGATCTTGATCCAAAGAAAATTCTTGGTGCAAGATAACTATCGAACGAAATTCTATCAAATGCTCTTTGTCCAGTCAAAATTTCAGTTATGATAACTCCAAGACTGTAAATATATGATGCTTGAGTGTATGGTTGACCCCTCAAAATCTCAGGTACTATATATGGCAAGCTACAATTTTTCCTTCACTTTTTTAGAAAGTTCAAGATCGATAATATATGTTATACAAAGCAAGAGTTAAAGAAATATTTCCACTTGTAAATCTCTAAATGCTCCTGCGAATAAATCAATTTGAAATCAAATGCTATACAGTGCAGAAGACTTAATTCAATACATTCAAAGGATTCTCATAACTGATTTTGCAAAGACCTAAAAGAAGAAATTGTTAAATTTCTACTTTGAAAAAGAAAAAAAATAAATTGAGCCTACAATAGTAGAACGGAAACTGGTACTTATTGTTTACCAGTATTCCAGTTTTATATTTTCACCCGGGTTGCCCAGATCCGAATTCAGGCGCACATTTTCATGTTCCAATAGCAAAGTTACAAGTGAAGTTTATGTTAGAAAGAAAAAAACCAGAAAAAGAATAAAAATTTATACTATTGACTAGTTCAAAACAAAAACCTAAAAAAGAAGAAAAATATAAGTTGGGATATGGGATAAAAGAATTCAAGGCTTAGTAATGTTGCCTACCCGACTATTGCGTTCTGAATTTATAAACTATCCAACTGTTGTGGGGCTAAAGCCAGGTGTGTCATGTGACTATCCGATCAAAATAGCTCCGACAGAACCTCCGGCTGTCAGACATATTTGTTGCCGCTAGTACGATATAAATATTGATGATGCATGCACGCCAGAATGCAAGATAACAAAAGGGGATTTACTTAATGAATGGATATGATTCATTAGTATGATCTTGGGGCAAAATTGATCGATTCCGATCCAGCCGACCATGATTCCAATGCACTCCGACGTATTCCGACCCGGAATTTATGAATTATACTATTATAATAAACTGAGCAATTACCCTAGAAAAGCTACAAGAATCTACTAGAATGAATGCGTATGAGTTAATAACATCGTAAGATGGGCTGGTCATTTTTCAAGCAAATGCACTTATAGATACTAGCAATGCTTATATTTATGCTTATATTAATTTTAAAAAAAATGAAGTTTCATTAAAAGAAAATTACTAAGTTTTGCAATTTTAATTACTAGGGTTATTAATGTGACAAGATTATGATGTTAAGTACATTATATATAAAGATCTTATTTTATTATGTACTTTAATTTCATGGTTAAAGGAAAGTGTCGATTATTTTACAGAGATATTAATTTTAGATATGGAAAGACAATATCGTTGTACACAAAATTTGCAGCATCCGATGCTTTTATTCGATATAATAAATTCTATTATTTTAAATTCAAGTGTTTTTTTGTCTTGATGCTTAATCGAACATGTTATAGTTTTTTAAATGGAAAGTAGTTTGACAATATAATTATTGGGAATTCAATATTGACTTGGTTTTGATGTATAAGTAAAGTATTTTTATTAAGATATATCCTTCTTGAATAATATAGATAAATATGTTACTCGAAATTGAAATATTTATAAATATAGTACGTATGTATTTGTAATTATAGTTAATAAAAAGTTTGTCTTTTAATTTAAGATCAGGGATGACATAACAGTCAAAACAAAGCGTGGCGCGTGAAATTATATGGATGTAGTGTATGGATGTAGTATCTGAGTGATCTCAAAAGTCTCAATCAATGCGAAAGTAGTTGAGTCAGATTTAATGATGCTTGACGAAACTATTTTCGCACTGACGAAATGGAGAATTTTAATAATTAACATATTGCCATCGAGAAATTTAATAAGCTTTTAAATAAAATTGTGGTAAAAATGATTTGACGAATAAGAATTTCAATTTTTCATTTAATTTTAAAACCACTTAATAGGTAGAATTTGAATTCTCTATCCAACCGAGTCAGTTTAGATTTCTATTTGCAACATAAGTTGATTCGAATACACAAAAATTCGATTTCGACGTATAGCATATATACAAGCTTTAATATTAATATTACTGTTGGTAAAAAAAATGCACATTTTTTCAAATATTTACAAATAACCATATGAGGTAGAACCAGAGTTTGATAAAAAAAACTTGGAAAAGTAATAACAAATTTAGACGCATCCGGAAAATGTGTACCGGATTGGCACACCGTAACAGCTAGATGATACTGTGTCGGCACAATCAACAAAGTAAAAATGTTAAATATCGATATATAACTAGTTGCTAGCGATAATATATCAAAGAATAAATTCAATACGTTATACTAAAACAGAAACTATTAAGAGTTTTTTTTACAAAATTATATTTCTTTCACTCTTTCATTTGCTAATTTTTTTTTTTCTTTGTTACATTAAGAGCCGAACATCAATTCATGTTCCACTTCAAACCATTTTTATTTTGAAAGAATTTTATTAAAATGGAAAATTGGCGGCTTGTCCATTGACAATGATAAACAACTGAATTTTTTATAAATTTTTAGTGATTAATATTAACAATAGATTTATTGTAGTTGGTGTTAAAGTCCTAAGGCCTAGATTTGAGCTTCCACATGTTTGCTCTAACGAGTTTTGTATTTTACTAAACTATATTTGTTTTCGTTATTAAAAATAGCAAATACGTACGCACGATTATCATTGCCATCACTATTGTATCTGGTTTAATTTTCAATTGGCTGTATTTAAATGGGTCATATGCTAAGAACATCATTTTTTTAAAAATAGCAAATACGTACGTACGTACGTACGATTATCATTGCCATCAAATCATTCTAATCCTAATCTGAATCTTTCAATCCTTATCAAGTCACACATGTTCCGGATGCTAATTTACAATTATAAATTCATTTCTCTATTGTATCTATTGTATGTGGTTTAATTTTCAATTGGCTGCATTTAAATAGGTCATATGCTAAGAACATCATTTTGCTTTCAAATTATTTTCCGATGATCCAAATATGTTTTAATTAAGTAACTATTTTATATATATTATAAAAACCGTTTAATGAATTATTAATTTGCAACCAGTTTTTAAAACATAATTTATTTTATTAATAAAAATAAACCAATGAATCGGAAAATTACAAAAGTTACAATATCAATAACGTGCGTAACTTTAAATTTGTCAAAACGTGTGTGATAGTTACTTGAAGTTTGCGTGCTGTTCTTGAAAATGCAGCTGCTAATACATTTCTTTCTTCTAATCCAAGGTTATTGTTATAAAGATTCAAAGCAATTAGCGTGGTTTAATACAAAATGCCCTGTTAATCTTTTCCAAATAACTAAGATTCATCACGTTATTTTGATATATGATAATCTAATGATAATCATATGCTCATATGCTCCGGACATATAATGCTGCGCATTAACCTCTGTTTATTGTTATATACAATAGTATATACGTAATTTAAATAATTAAAATATTACGAATCAAAAATGTAATTGTGATAAAGTATTGCTATTGCTATATATTTGCATATTGTTATCAACATAATGCAATACAAAGCACTAATTTATACGTGTATTTATAAACTGTATATTTCGTATTTTGTGGTTATAAATTCCAGCTGTAATAAAAACGCGACATTTCATCATCAGCATATCATCAGCATATGACGGTAAATAAAAATTCTCGTTAATCCACATTTGGTTATCTTTTCACGGCTGAAAAGTATCAGTATAAACAGACATATAATATGATCTATATCAATGTACTGTATATATTTAAAAATAATAGGATGTAAGGTAATATTCAGTAAACGCAGATAATTAATTAAAAATTCAGTGACTACTTTTCATTGTAAAGAGTGTCAATTGATTATCGATGTATTTTTTTTGTTTGATAATAAAATTTTTTTGTTTTAAATTGATAAAAAACAAATTTGTTCTATGCTAAATTTAGCAAAATAGAATAAACAAGAACCTTGCCAAATATGTTCAGGGGAGCAGGCCACTTCAATTTATCATTATGGGTTAAAAATGAATATTCAATATTCGACTACACAAAAAATTCATGAATAGATTATTAGATATGAATATTCCATAAATTCTTTTACGAGTAGTTATGAATATCCATATAAAATCTAGAAATTCATTCTATACTATTCGTGGATGACTAAAACCCCATGAACATTCATTGAATAGCCATGATGAATATTTAAAGGCTAATTCATACTATATATTAATTTTTATAATAGCACTATTTCGACCATCTTAACAGTTATAATAGTTTGATCAGATAAATTAATTGCATCATATAGTGGTCTGATTTAATTTTATTGAGTTTATTATATAAAATATATATATATATGCAGTATATAGTATAATATATACTATAAACCGGTTTTGTTTTATACGATGCTGACTGATTCGGGTGATATAAGAATGTGATATCTTATACGGTTACACTAATCAGATGATCATAGCCCGATAATAATGCCTTCGTCTAACGCTTTTTTTTGCCACTTATGCTCTAAAACATATTCAACAAGAAGGTCTCTGTTATCTCACGAAGCGAATAAGCACCCACATAACAAGGTCGTACCTCATAGTTCTGGGTTTGAACTCCCTTTAAGTTGGTGCTTGTGCCAATTCCGGTCTGTTTTTCTTGCAAATGTGAAGTCCCGTCTTCATACTTACCGATCAGCCCAAGACTCCAAACAATTTACTATACACTGCCCTGAGAACCTTTTTTTTTATGTATTTCATCAAGAACCAGGCTTTGAATACCAGCCAGCCCGGCGAAAATACAAGTGTGTATATAAAGGAAGAGACGGGTACCAAAGAATCGGTTATATTTTTGCACATTCTCATTGGGGCGAAAAAAAAACAAAAACGGGAAGTGAAGTTAGAGTAAAGGACGAAGTTGAATTTGGATTTTTTTGGGAGGAACGAGCGGCTAAGGAAGATTATAATGGAGAGATTTATACTTGGTCTTTTGGACTTTTGAAGTTTAAATTTGAAATTTGTAAACAAAACGTAGTTGTAGTTTAAATTTATTTTTCTTTAAAATTTACAATTTCTTTAAAATATGATGTAGGCGTTTTGTTAATATTATAATAAAATTGCCGATTTTCATATGAACATATTTCATATGCTACAGGCTTTAAAGAACTGCCACCACTATAGTTGGGGGTGAAATTTATTTTCAATTTTTTTAATTTCAACATTAATTTCAACAATAATTTCAACATTTTTAATATTTTTATAAATTAAACCTAAAACAATTATTGTATTTGATTTAGCTTAGGTTTAATTAATTTTTGACATAATTTAAATTAATTTTTAATATTGAAAAACTAATTTCACCAATTTCACCATCAAGTAATTTCAACAATTTCAACAAAAACATCTTATTATAAAGAGTAATTTCACCCCCATCTATAGCCACCACCCATTGTAGTTCCTCCATAAAATAGTTGGACATGACCGTGATTTTTTTTCTCAACACCTGAACATGAAAACCATCGTAAACATAAATTTTTTGTTTTAAGAAATTTCATAAATTTTGGAATATGGCATGCGAACACATGCATGTAAGGAGTAACGTCGTCATGTTGATATAATCCTTCTTGTAAAATGTTTCCTTCTTTAGTTTTAATTGTTGGACGACAAAAATTTCTAACCCATTGTCGTGCTAATGTCTCAAAATTTGTGATATCATCATCTGTTAGATCAGCTTTACGTAATGTTTTATATAAAAAATAAAAATCTCGCCAAAGTTTTTGTATTTCTTTTCCTCTTTGACCCAAAACAAATAAATCAATTGGAAATTTTTCTAAAAGAATTAACTTATCTGGCCCCATTAATGAAGTGCAATGCCATCTTCCTTTTGAAGTTTCTGGTTCTTTAAATTTAAATATACTAATACCTAATGAATAAATTATTAATTCAATCTTTTTTCGAATTGTTATATTAGTGCTATTTTTTGATTGTTTATTAAATGTAGATTTAGTTGATAATACTAAAAAAAAAAGCATTCAAATAAAACATCAGTTATTCGAAGCATAATATGTAACTCATCCGGTATACAATGTTGATTTTCTAAAAATGGTAAAAGATTTGAATTTTTGTGACCTAGTGTATTATATGAATTCTCGTAATCTAAATCCATATTCCACCGATCAGTATTTTTACAATCACAATATAAACAAAAGTGAATTGCTATTGGTCCTTTAATACCAAGTACTAAAGACATAAATTTCCAATCGGAGCCAAACCAAAATTCAATTGGCCAATGATTATTATTTGAATCAATAATCCCTTTTGCTTTTAATAATAATAAATCATCAATTAAAAAGCTAAAAGCTTGTTGAAGTAATTCGTATTGCTCTGTACCAGTATAAAGTAAAATACAATGCTGGTTTGATGGACTTAAAACTGCATCATGTTCATTTAGTATACAAGCAGTAACATTATATGATTATGATGTTTACCAACTTGTCCATCTCTACTTAATTTAATGTGAACAACATCGCCTATTTGTAGAACTGGTGAATCATTATATGCCAATTTAGGAACTATAACATGTAAAATATCTTTAAGAGATCGATAAGCACCATTTGGTGTTATAGAACCAACTTGAACTATATTAACAGGAATCATACTGTTCATAGTTCTTGTTATTTCTTGTCGATGTGCTGCAACTTTATATTCGCGTTCTATATCTGGCATAATAGCAGCAAGTTGGCGATATCCATTACGTGTAATTAAAAACTCATCACAAGCATGAACAATTGAATCTAAATATTGAAATGATTTTGACTTTTTTGACTCTATATTTTGTAATTTAACTAAAACTCCATTTAAATTTAATTCTACAAGTTCTAATTTCGTGTTATAAAAACTATGAAAATTGATTGTAGACTCTATCTTACTGTGAATATCACGGGCCAAAGTTTGAAGTCGAATTTTTTTCTGCGATTCAGATTTAAGTTAATGATAGGGTTTATTTTTATTAATTCGAATTTGACTTTGACTTTGATCGATTCATCTTTTTTTTAAACATTCAAGATCGAATCCAAAAAGTATTGTTCCAGACAAAGTTGATTTGTTATTACCAGTTAATTTCTATTAAAAAAAATATATAGTAAGTATAATATACGGTATATTATAATAAACAAAAAGTTAACTTGATTACAAACCTGTAGAAATAAAGATGCAACATTACTTGCCAACTTATTACTTGATACCGACCTCTTTTCTCCATTATTATCATCCCATGTCACCGTATATATTACTTTGTTACCAGAATCATACCGGGTTTCAGCAATAGTATCTATACCATAAATCTTTACACCAACCGTATACCCGTTGGGAATCAAATAACAACTTCGTTGAGTATGCTTAACACATGGTGGGTAATAGCCCAGGCGCCAAACCTTGTAATTATATTCTTGCTTGCTTTTAAAGCATCGTGTTATATAAACATTTGGATATTCATCTATAACTTCCAAAGAATTGGTTTGTATAATTGTTTTTCGTTGAATTTCCTTAAGAGGATAACGAGTTGAATAATTAGTTGGAGAATAAGGTGAACAAGAATTTTGTTGACACTTGCTTGAGGTAGGTGGCATTGTTCTAAACTTAGAGGTTGAATTGATTTCGTTCATAAATACTGAAATTTGAAAGGGAAAAAAACACAAGAAAAAAAAAAACCAAAAACAAAGATATAGTACGTAAATATATACTATGTTAAAGGTTGTTCTAATTTTCCCAGGGATCATAGCAATAATAGCAAACATCAACCAACTTATTTTAAATGACATTCTAACTAATAAAAAACTCATGGTGAACTCATGGTGAACTTATATTTGCAGTCTATCATGAGCTTTTGGTTGGTGGTCTTTCTTGACGTTTTGCTTACCCAATTATCACCTCGATGAATTTGATTGGCGTGATTAGTAAAGGTTTGTTGTACGAAACTGTGAAGATCATTTGCAAACATCACAGAAATCAGCGATAATCGGCCCATATAAAACAGACCACAAGTGCATTACAGGTTTATATAATAAAAAAAATTTAGCCACGTTATATTTTTTCTGTTAATATATAACAAAGAATATAGTATACTTACAAATAAAAACAAACTGATCATCATTTACATTTATATTGTAAAACGTGCAAAAAAGTAGCGGATAATATATAGGATAATTTTCTAAGGAAATCCTGAGGAATCAAATAAAGAATTAGCAATTTGGTAATAACGATAATGATAGATCTTTATTTTTAATAATAGCTTTGCTATTTATACATACACTTACTTTACTATCTATATAAATATGACTATATTTATTATGCAAAGTACTAACTAATTCGCTTATGATAGTATCAGAATTTTTTTCTTAGTACATAATTTTTTTAAATTGTGTGCCAGTCTTATGACTTATTGGCTACATATAAGTTATAACCTGTAATGGCAATCAAAATTTACTAAACTTACGAATTTGTCGCTTTGCTATTTAACCAAAATAGTAAATAATTAAGTAATATTATTGTTGCAATTTCCTTTTTGAATTTCGGTTCCCATCACTAAACTCAAAAAAAATCAAACTCAGGTGATCGTAAGCCAGCCATCATATTTAGCTTGGCCTTCCTCCAATTTTATGGTATGATACTGGTAGGTATAATACTTTAATCGGTGAAACCAATTTTGATGCCTTCTAGCAAGGTGCAGAAAATTTTCAGTTGAACATATATAAAAAACTACCTCTGCGAGTAAAGTGTCGAGACCCTATTCGTCCAATATGGCAATGCTTGCTAATTATTCTGAATCATTTTCCTCAGTGCGAAATCATATATTAAAAACGTTATGGAGGCAACCGACAAAGAAAAATTTTGGTGGGTTAAAGAAACTTATCCATCAATTAAAGGTGAAAGGTAAGCTGGAATATAATGAGGATCACAGTAGTTTTTCCAATTGCCCATGTTAAGGTTCGATTTGTTTCATTAGGCTTCCTTTGGTCCTTGCAAGAGATGTATCATTCAAGGAGTTTGCCAAGAAATCTGAAAATGCCAAGGCAGGAAGATTTTGGGACTATGATAAGGGCATTGTGACAATTATTGAGTTACCAAATGGTGATTATGAAGGTGCAATAATTGAATTCAATCGCCAAATTTTTGATCAATTTAGAAATGTAGCATCTCGGGATAACATTAGGGTTGGGGAATGAAAAGTAGGTCCAGATATTTTAGTTTTTGATGTATCTTATTATACCGAACTTAATTACGTTGAATTCAGGTTTATACGACCTGACGACAGGAGAGTACAAAGAACCCGATACCTGTTTTGTGCCTCGACATCTGCTAAATCTGCCAAACCCGGTGCCTAATCCATGCGATAATGGTGTATGTAATTTGAATATAAAAATATATATTTGATGTTAATCTGTAAACTTTAGGGAAATCCATGGCCAACTATTATCCTCGAGGTTGTTTTCTTTGAAACGCTTGAACACGTAAAGAACAAGATCAACAACTTTTGGCTAGGTCCAAACCGTTGCGAGGATGTAATTGTCATTAAATTGGGCAATTGGAGTAACAATTACCGTGATCAGAATGGACAACCTTTGCATCATTTGCGAGTTCAATATTGTTCCATAATTTATGTGATTTTCTTGCTCTTACTTTTTTTTTTTTTTTTTTTTAATTCGGCAGTCATGCCATAACTTTATTTATCATAATTTGTATATTACATTTTATGACTACTTCTAACTGAAGCTAAAATCTAAAGTATGACCCACCGGTTGTCCCAATGGACACCTATGTGTGACCTGCTATAGCAAGGTTTTACCTCCTCACTTTTCTCCACCTTCGTTAAGGTTTCTAAAAAGTGGTTCACCAGCAAGGACTTGCAGCCTATCATGACTCCCTTAATTTTGGCACCACGGGGAATTTATTCCCTCTACCATCCACGTGTACACTTCCCTGGTAGCTATTTCAAAACTTCTTGACCATTCTTCTTGCTTCTTTGGATGGCTAGACCTTCTTCTTTCTTTTTCACCGCCCTCCTGACTATTTCTGTCATCCTGTTCCTTGCTTTTTCTCTTTTTCTTCTCATACTTCTCCCTTTTTCGCACACCTACTTCTTTTTCCCACTCTAGCACGGATTTGCAGCGCGAATTCCAAACTTCATCCTGGAAGAACTGAAGCCAATCTTGCATAAACTGGACCAACAGCTTAGTGATTCTGTTGTTGGAGATTCCTTGATCGTACAGACGTTTCCTTGTCTCCTTGTGAATTATTCCTCTTGCCAATTTATTCCGTCTAACTTTCTCGGTATCTCCACTCTCACAAGTCCCTCGGAGTATCTTTCCAAGCAGTTCTCTTGAGACTGCTCTTTTTCCAGTGTCATCCAAGCTCTCCCAAGCCTTTTTAACCATTTCTTCTTCTGCTTGTGCCCACCTCTGTGTGTCACTGTCACATGCAGTTAGATGTTCAAATGTTTCTTTCGTTGTATTGCACTTTTTGCATAAATCATCTTCATACAGATCAGGTCTAAAGCATCGCCTCTTCTCGAGCGTAGGCAGCAATCTATTGAAACTTTTAAGTCTAAAGCTCCAAACTTGGTTGTCTCTAATACTTCTGCCTTGCGCTTTTCTCAATTGTGTCAGGACCTTTTTGAAGACTAACCAGTCTGTTTCTGAGTTCCGTTCTACATGAACTTCGTCGTTTCTCCCCCGTAGAAAAGTCCACTCTGCTTTATGTGTTACGCCTAGCAATTTCTTGATCATCTCTCTGAGGGGAGTTTCAACTGTCTTCGTGTGCCATGTGGGTTTTAGGAAGAACCCTCTAGTGCTAACAGCATGTATATCTACTAATTTTCCTTCTTTGCGCCCTCGTTTTGCTAGCGTGTCTGCTTGCTGATTTAGTTTGTTCTGTGAGTGGGCTTGGATCTTATTAAACTCCACTTTCAACCTCTTTGTTACCACCATCTCTCTAATCGCACTGAGTATGCCGGGGTTGTTCAGTTTTAACCACTCCCTTGTCCTTTGTATCCTTAGTGCCGTTTTAATTAGATTTATCGCCATCTGACTATCTGTATTGAACATTACTTCACTATCATTCGGAACTATTAGAAGTGCTTCCACGATCCCCATTAACTCCGCTCGAGTAGAAGACGCCCAACCTTGCATTCCCCCATAGGTGCCCCGGACAACCTTACCATTTTTGTCTACCTGTACTACACTATAGCCTAACTCTAACCGACCCAAAGTTGGGTGCATTCTAACGGATCCGTCTGTATAGAAGCTAAAAGTTCTATCCCTCCAATTACAATCTAAAATCTGCACCAATTCCTCCACCTTATTTCTTCCCTTCACCGTATTCTCAATGCATATTTCTTCCCACCTCTTTGCAGTGATTTCCTTTTTAATCTTTCTAACCTCTTTTACTTCTTTTTGGTCTACTTTCCGCGCACGTCTTTCAAGTGGCCTTTTATAATGACCCAAGTTAAGCCCTATTTTCGCGTTTTCTTTACCCTCTATCCACTGTGAGATGTCTACTAGCTTGTTCAATTTAACTCTCTCCTTCTCCTTTACCTTTTCTGGGGGTGTTTCTTTCGAGTTTCTGTATGCTACCCTCGCGTTTTCTTTCTGGGATTTTTCGATCACCAACATAGAGCCCACTTCCGCTATGTCTCTGGTTTTTTTAACGATTCTGCCTACTTTTGGGGAGTTTTCCTTATCACCATCAAATAACACCCACTCCTTTCTCGACCTTTTTCATGAGACTTTCTTAATTTCTGGCTCTAGCAAAAATTGGTTAAATTCCTGTTCGCTATCTATGATTGGTTCGAGTAAGGTTCTTGTGTTGTTTTCTATCATGATTTTTTCGATTTCGGCAAACCAAGAAGCTTTCCTCCCTTTCGAACTTTCCTTTCTTAGCTTTTTGATTTGCTGCCACGTTAACAGGGAATTTCCTTCTGGATCGACTAATTGCTCTATGTACCATAGCCGTAATTTCTTTAGACTTGTTAGGCTCCCCTTCCAGTTTGCTTCTTGCAAAACCTTTATAATTTTTGTGCCACTACCTTCTGCTTCACCAATTTGCCATTCCTTAATGTGCGTCTCAGATATCACTTCAAACCCCAGACTTTTTGCTAACTGCATTACTTTCGCGTTTAAATTGAATTTCATATTTGCTTCGTTGAACTCGCTTTCCTCAAAGCACCATATCGGAGAAGGGTTGCAGTGTTCTAGTTGCGCCTCCTTTAGTCTCAGCATTGTCGTTTTCCCCAATAAACCACTATCATTGATTCTTACGCTCCATTCTGTTATAGCATGTTCAGTATGTCTATCCCAAAAAGTTTTCATCCCTATGAAGTCAGGATTTGCAACTAGACAATTAGGAGCTGTAGATACCAGTTGAGCTTTCCATTTGGCTAGTCTCATCATTGGTTGATGTATAGCCTCACATACACTTCTTCGCAAAAGATTGGTCATTGCTTTGTATTCAATTCTCGGCAGTAACACCATATTATTAAGATACTTAATCTGTCCTATTGACAGCTTTTTATACCTTAGTATTGCTGTAAAGCTGGCTACATCTTTTTGAATCCTCTTCTTGCAATCCCTAGCTTGGTTCTTTTCTGTGACCCAAACGCCCAAGAACCGAATTGCCTTTCTTTTTGCATCCATTTTGACCAATTCTCCGTCGGATCCAAGTTTTATCGAAGCCTCCTCCTCTTTATTCTTCTTGTGCAGTACCAGGAGTTCTGACTTTGTGGGGTTTGTTTTTATATCGTTTATCTCATAGTATTCGTTGGCTACTTTGGTAATTGTTTCTAGATCCTTTTTCGACCCCCCGATGAAGGTTGTGTCATCTGCATATGCCAAACAGTTTATTTTCGCCTTTTCCTGCCTGACTAAGCCTTTATTTATATCTATTGGCCAATTCACCTCCATTTTATATCCTTCCTCTAGACTTTGGATCTTGCACAAGAGAGGGTCGTATATCACCTTCCATACTAGGGGAGAAATGACCTCCCCCTGATCGATACCATCTTCCGCCTCGAAACCTTCTGTGACCCCAAATTTTGTAATAACCCGCACTTCTCTTCTTGCATACAACTCTGTAATGAAGTGGCTCGTTTTTTCTGGGACCTTAATTCTGCGCAATGCTCGTTGTATACTTTCAGAGGGCACTGAGTCGAAGGCTTTTTTGATATCTTGAAAAAGCACCCACACCTCCTTTTTCTTTTCTCTCGCCTCTTCTACCAGGTTGTTAAAGATATGAATAGGGATGCTTGTTGCCTCTCCAGGAAGGCCTGCATAATTTTGGCCTTTTAAGATTCGGTGCTGAGTAAGCACTAGGCTAAGCCTTCTTTGCACAATTCTTACTAATGTTTTCCTAAAGGTTTCTAAAAGCATGATGGGTCTTGTACTAGCCAAGGCGTAGTCCCATTCGACTAGCTTTGGTATAGGGAAGATTTGTCCTACCTTCCATTTTCGAGGCATAATTCCACAGTCTAATACTAGGTTGCTCAACCTTAAGAAAGCTGCTGTGGCTACGGGGCCCGCCCTTTTAATGAATGTATAGCTTATGCCTGATAAACCTGGCGCAGTGTTCGCTTTCGCATCCTTTATACACTCTATCCATTCGGGTTCTAGAATAGGCTTCTCTACTTCCTCGTACCAAGTTGGGTCAATCCAGTGTTTTGGCTCGTATTCCTCAATCCAATCCTTTGACATTCTCTCAAAATTATGTTTTCTCTTTTTAAAGTGCCCCTGATAAAACTCCTTTACCTCCTTTTTAATCTTATACGGTTCAAATATCAATTCCCCGACGCTATGGTTCGACCCTTCTCGCTTTAGCACTTTGTCTATGAGGATCTTCCGCCAGGGACGCTCCAAGATGCTATTCAGCATCAGCTTATCATTTTTCCCAATTAATCCATATCGCTTTTCTATATTTTCTACGATGCATTTCTCCTTACGTTTTTGCTCCTCCAAATTGGCCCTCTTTTCTAGGATTTTTATCCAGTTTTTCACCTCATCAAACCACTCTTTTTCCCAGACCATTGACGTTAGAGGTACCTGACTATTGTTCCTTTCATTGATACTCTGAATTTGACAGTCAAACAATAATCTATCTACTTGATCTGCTATTTCTCCTATACTTTTTATAGCTTTACGTGCGATTCTTCTTAAATTCCTCGAGTCTTTGAATATTGGGCTTCTGTCTACATTTTTATTAACCTCTTCCCTTATGTTTTTAACCCATTTAGAAGGAATATGTCGATTCGCCGCCTTTAGTATGGCATTTTCAATCTGGTCCCATCTTTCGTTAACTTCTCTTTCCTTTTCTTCTTTTCCAATTACCTTCTCCTGACCTCCCTCCGTATGCCTCAGAAGTCTCTCTAACATGCTCTTATATCCCTCCCAATTTTCGTTTGTGGCCTTATTATACAGAAATATGCGTCGTTTAAATATGGTTTCCTCCTTCCTTCTCTTAGTTTTAAACCTTAGTATTTCTCCTAAATTGAGAAATAGCCAAACTAGATTATGGTCACTACCAGTGACTAAGCTCATGTCTTCGATATCGCATTTTTCGGTCGCTGCACGTAATTCTCTTGATACCCAGATGTGATCTATTCTGGTTTGGCTTCTTCCATTTGACCAAGTATACTTTCTCTCTTTGGGGTTACAATGACGAAAGCTTTCTATGAAGCCTAGTCTTTCTATCCATTTTGTTAGCGGCAGCTCCTTACATTTTTGCCTGTCCTTCTTATTTGCTGTATCTAGCTCTATATCTAAAATTTTATTAAAGTCTCCACCCAAGATATGGTGTATATTGGCTTTAGCACCTGCTATGTCTCTCATTAGCTGCCTTTGGATTTCCTTTATTTTTCCCTTATCGTTTGGAGGGAGGTATATAATCCATATCTTAAAAGCGTTCTTTTTAAAGGAAAGAGTCATACCTATCATATATGGGTTCGGTTTCTCTACCTTTGTAATATGTCTGCTCCATTCCCCGTCAATTAAGATTCCTACTCCTGAACCTTTTCTTTTGGTCGATTCTGCACTAGACCAATACCCCTGATATATAGAATTTTCGATATTTATAAACTTTGCTTCTTTCTCGCTAACGTTTGTTTCCACCAGGCCAATGATGTTCAATTTATGTTCTTTACCATAGTCACACACCTCCTGTAACTTCTGCATATTGTTTTTCATGCCATTTATGTTATGGACTCCAAATTTAACTGCTGCATATTTGTTAACGTCCTCCCGCAAGACTATGGCTTTGTCTCTCTGGCTTTTACTCACTTCAGTACTACAAGAGGCCAGACCATTACTCATAGTACTGATACTCATTGGTTCAACTGGGGCGCCCGTTAGGAGCGAGTAGGGCACTCCTGTGCCCTACTTGCTGCTTGTCTATTTTCAATTAGTTCCAATCTATTGAGTATTTCATATAGTATTGTGTTGACCTGTAGTTGTTCTTGTGTGGAGTATGTAAGTTTATGGTTTTCATTGTTTCCTGTTTCTATCTTCCTTTTTTCCACGTATTCTCCATGGTTTTTAATCGGTTTCTCTTTGTTCCCCTGAAAGTTCTCTTTCGGTTTACCAAATCTACGTTCTCTGTTGATAGTTATAGCATTGGGACCTGTTAAGATTTTTCCTTTCCCAGCATCTTGTTCAATTCTAGGCTCGAGGTTACTTCTAGAAACCCAATCTAATTTAGTGTGATAGTAATACACCGTTTTTCCTAAAGCTGAGCTACAGTCTTGCTCGTTCGCAAAATAGATGGATGCAGTTCCCCTTTGGTTTCCATTTCTATTAGTCGAGATGTAAACAGCTTTTGTGTTAATACATCTGAGCTGTCTGAGTAGTGTGGTTTCAATTGCCGCTTTAGGGACATTCTTCAAAATAAGTTTGTGTTTACTCCTTTCCACAAGTGACTCTGTATCATAGTGTCCTTGAGTAATCCGGACCATTTTTCCCAGTTCAAAATGTACAGCCCATGCGTTTTCTAAGTCAGCTCTTCTTTTTTCATTTTTAAACTCGATTTCTACATACGCTGCCTTTGACTTTCCATTTGCCATAAATCCTTTAACTGTTACCCTACCATAGTAACTGAGATTTTTCCTAATTTGCCGCGCGGGAGTCCCATTTGGTATATCCCAAAGGGTAAGGTTTTTCCTGACTCTTTCTCTGGTTCTGTTGAGAGAAGAATTTAGCTGGGATAAGTTCTTTTCCATGCTTGTTATATTTTCAGTTCTCTGATCTAACTTCTCCTCTGATTTTGTTTCGTCTTGGTCTGAATTTATATCCAGTTCCATTGAAGATTTAGTTTCTTCCTTCTTCCTTCTTTTGTGTGATTCTGAAAGGGTAAATATATCTTGATTCTTGTTTATATAGTCCATGTTCGCTTCTTGAGGCGGGTCCACTTCATTATCTTTGTCTTGATTAATATTTGAGTCTAAGTCCATCGAGACTTTGGAGACGTTTTCTTTGTATACTTCTATGTCAATCGACATTTGTTCAGTTTGAACTTTTCTTTGTTCTTCCATTTCCTCAATTCCATAATCAATAAAACCACTTTCAGCTTCCAATAAGAGGCCTTTTCTTTTCTGATCGTAAGTTTGTCTTTTGTCTTCTTTAATTAGCTTAAGTTGGTGCTCTGTAATTTTTGGATAGTTTTCAATCAGCTGCCTTATAATATAGACTTCCTCTGCAGTGATTGTTTGAACTGCAACTGAGATTTCCTTGTCAATTATTTGTACATTTTTACATTCCCTTCTAAGTAAGTCTATACAACTCCTAGCGCCTAATCTGATGGCTTAGCAACCTTTTTTGAGAAAATTGACTTTCCAATCCGGTACTAGATAGGGGTTCATCATTGATTATCTACGCCAATATTTAATGTTCTAAAAATAGCTTCCTAATTTGACACGTGTCTGACTTTTTTAGTTCGTTTGTTGTTTATAGTTGTTTGTTTACTTTTTGTTTACTTCCGAACGCGTTTGTTTGTAGCTGATCTGCACTACAGGGTATTACCAATGCCCCACAAATTTTTAAATTTTTCAATTTTTTTTTTTTTGAAAGTATTTTTCTTTGCCTACATCTGTAATTTCTTGCGTGAGAGTATTTTCGTTCTAATAGACTCTAGCTGAATTTATGTTCTTTGTCTTTTTTGTTAAGCTTGCTTGACTTGGTTGCTAATAGTGTTGACTTGAATATTAACAATTCTCTTCTTGTTCGGGTGTGGCCGTGAGGATCAGCAGAAAGAGTTGGATTTTCTTGCTCTTACTATTTAATCATTCATTTTTATTTCAATAGTATTTGAAATACTATCGACGTACAACTCTTCAACTAAACGAAAACGCTACGACATTTGATCCAATTCAAGAGGTAAATATCATGGAATTTTGCGAATGACTTTTTTCACCTATTTACTCATATTTAAAAATGGTCATTGAGTTTGGGACTGTTAAGGCGAACGGAAGTGCTAGTAATTTTTGCTCGGCACCCCAAACGAAATGGCTTAACATTGACTGTGATTGCATTTATGCGGGATGTGCTCCTCCTCTCCCTCCTCTTCAGGTTTTTTCTCAAACTTCTGCACCTGGAGTTGCTATCGATTTATATGAGATACAGCAGGCATTTTTGATGCTATGGATAAAAATTGATGCAGGTAAATTTATTCATGAAAAGTTATATTGAAAAGCTCTACAATTGTATATAGTTCATCATATATACTATAAAATTTTATTTTGGTGAAATATAAAAAATAAAGCTTTAAGGTACCAACCAATAGTTTATAAGAGCAAAAGTTAGTCAGCCATTAATCCTGACAGAAGCAATAAGTGTATTATGTATGATAATCTTGTATACTTGTTTTATTTATGCAAGTTTTTTTGAATATAGCATCCCGTAATTTATCTTTTCTGTATAAATAAAACTGATCCTGGTGGCTCAATTTCACATAAATAATTAGTTTACTTTTGCATGTGTATTTCGTGGATTTATTTATTGTATTGTTATCGATGTATATTAACTCGCATATAATCAAGAATTTTTTTGGTAAAGCGATAAAGTATGAAATTTTTTCACGCAGACTTTGGTCCGTAGACAATAGCATAGACATCATGTATCATGGGCTAGGTTCTGAACATTTGTATTTATTTTTCGCATGTATTAATAAAAATTTTTCTTGGCAAAACTGATCAGCGTTCCGAAATGGAACGCGCACATGATTTTTATTACTCAACATCTGCATAATTAGATGCTTCTTTTCTAGTTTTACCTATACCAACTAGAGTTGCTGGCCGTAAGTAATTATTATGGACATTTCGGATTACACCCTGGGTTGCAACTCTTAATAACAGCTAAAATCCAAAGTTGTAATAGTCGTATTTGCTATAAAGTTGTATTGGTTATATTAGCTGTTATAGTTGTAATTGTTACAATAGGTTGTAAATGCCGTAATAGGTTGCAAGTCCATAATATCTATATATAAATATTGTAATAATATCATTTTTAATTTTTAATTCTATTGTACAGTGCTGTCTTATTGAATAATGCTGTTAGTGATAGATTTGGCTTTCAATGCGATCTAGTTTAATTTGGTCTTCAGCGCACTATATCAAAATTAAATATTTTTACCTGTTTTATCCAGGTACATCAGGAAATTTTTTATATAGATATATATCGATATATAACAATTAATCGATATATATCAATTAAAAATTAACGATATATATTGATAAACTAGTTATATATCGATATATATCTATAATCAATAGATAGCGATTTCTATCATACTGATATATAGATTAAGATATTAATTACTATATAGTATCTTATACTATGTAACATACCGGAGATCTCTTTTTTTTTATTTTGATCCTCGATCTTTTTTTTTATACTTTATTTTTTTTATACTTTATTTTTTTTATACTTTATTTTTTTTATTTATTTATTTTTTTTTCGTTTTATATTTATTTTTCTTTTGTTTTCNTAAGTATGGTCAAAACCGGCACTTCATTACTCAAGCATTTGAGCCTAAAAGCCATCCTACCACTTGCTTCAAATGACTTGCATTTTACTCCCGTTTTTTGCTTGTTCTGTTTCCAGAACCTTGACCAATGATGCCTCAGCTCACTGTTTTTCTTAAAAGACTGCATTACACTTGAGCTTCTCCATTCTGCTCCGAGTCTCATATTTAAAACTATCTTCATTAGCTTTCTCGCCAGTTCTTCTACTGGTAGCTCCATCCAATACATCTTGTACGGATATCTACAATTGCCTTCTAATTTCAAATCTGAAGCTCTCTTCAACGATGCTATTTATTTATTTTTTTTTTTACTCGTTGTTTTTTGTTTTTTCGTATTTATTTATTTATTTATTTTTTCTTTTAGAATGTAGAAGACTTTACTTAAACTTTCGAAAATATTAAATACTGACCATGTTGATATTGAAAGATCTTTTCTCAACGCCCCAAGCGGATTATAAGAATTGTGGAGTGGAGATTTGCCTTACAGAAGTACGTTCGTTTTTGGGAATGGGAAATTATTATTGGCGAGAAAGTAGGTTGCACGAATCTACATAAAGATAAGTATTTTTTTTTTGTTATTACAACTAACACAAATAATTTTTTGGTGTTTTCTTGCGGCGTTTTTGGTATTTCGACATCATTTACACAAATAATTTTTTGGTGTTTTCTTGCGGCATTTTTTGGTATTTCGACGTCATTTTTGCGGCGAAGTAATGCCATTCTTGCAATGAAGCAATGCTGTTCTTGTGGAAATAACGACCTTCTTGCGGTGAAGTAATGGCGTTTTTGCAGTAAAATGATGGTGTTCTTGCAGTGAAGTAATGTCATTCTTGCAGTTAAGTAACAGCGTTCTACTTTTGCCATTTTGTTGATATTGTTTAAGAGGTTTAGGCTCTTGATGTTCTTGTTGGTAAATAAGTCTACTTCTAGTAGTTTTTTATTTTAGGTAAGTCGCTTTGGTGCGTCATCGTCATCGTCATCGTCTTTGGAGCCTTGCGGTAATTCGACATTGTGGTAAGTAAAGTGACGACTTTCTTGTAGTAACTTAACAGCATTTTTGAAGTGAATTGACAGTGTGTTTGTACGTGTTCTTGTAAATTATAGTGTTCTTACAGTATTCTTGTACGCGTTTTTGTGGTGAAGCGACGGCGTTCTTGTAGAATTCGACAACGTTCTTGTGGTGATTATACGGCGTTCTTGTAGTAACTTGGATAGCGTTTTTTGTAGTGAATAGATGGTATGCTTGTAGTGAATTCTTGTATATTGGTGATTTAATGCTGTTATTGTAGTGTTCTTGCAGTGAATTGATGGCATTTTTGTGGTAAGTTGAGTATGATTGTATGCATTCTTGTGATGAAAATAATATAATACCTAATATTGTAATAAAAAAAATATTTATATTTTTGATATATACCATAGTAATTATAGAATTATATAGTAATTATGTAATATAAAAATATATAAAGTTTGTTAATAAATTAATTTTTTTAAAATCGAATTTTTTTAATTAAACATTTTTTATTATTAAAATATTAATTGTTTTTATATTGATTATATATTGATTATTAACTATTATGGATATATATCTATTATAATCACTATTGATATATTGGTTATAGATCGATTAATATCTATATTAGATGGATATCTATCGATTATTACTGATTATTATTGATTACTATCTTAATTGATAGTCCTCGTCAGGGGGGATTTAAATCGATTACTATCCAATAATGATAAAAATCGATAGTAATCCCTATGCAAATTTTGGTGATATATATGCACTAATTCATACTGGTTTGGCGAATTTTATTTTTAATAATAATTAAGAGATTTCAAAATTAAAAAACTTTCTGGTTTATAACACAAAATAGCAAATTGCTATTTGAAAAATCGTCTATGATAAAATGTACTATTTTTTAATATTGTTTTGTCCCTCATCTTCGGTATACTCAGTGATGTCACTTGGTTATTTGGCCGGCCAATGGCCGCGGCCATTGGCCGAGGCCAAAAGGCCAAAAATATAAATTTCATTTTTGGCCGAAACGGCCAAATAAAACTAGTAATTTGATTGGTTAAATCTTCACTTAAGTAATTTTTCTATATAACTTACTAAACCTTTGTTTATTAAACCTTTGCTCAAATTACTTATTAAACCTTTGTTCAAATTATACTTTTATATAACTTTTTAAACCTTCGCTTAAATTATTTTTATATAGTTTATTAAACTTTCACTTAAATTATTTTTATATAAGTTATTAAACCTTCACTTAAATTATTTTTTATATAATTTATTAACTTTCGCTAGATTTTTTTTTATATAGCTTAACAATTATTACTTAAGTTATCTTATATATTAATATGCTTTCAAAACGAACTTTCAAGCAAACTATTATAATTAAAAAAGAACTTGAAAAGAATCGTTAGATTTAATTATTCTTTCACGTATAGTTAAATATCGATCCGTTCTATAAGTTTTATTAATTCCAATAGTTCGTCAATTTCTTTATCGCAACTTTAGTAATAGCACATGAAAATAGATAACTATAGTGTTAATTAACTTTTTTTGGGAAGGTAATATACAATAAATACAATTCAAGAATATTGGTTCTTATAGTTAATAGTGTGGCTTTAAACAAAACCAGTACGTATATGTAATATATATTAACATTAGTATGCATATAATACAGTATTTTTATATACATTTCTTTTTTATTACTATACAGAGAAATTTGGCCACTTGGCCGTTTGGCCATTTGGCCATTGGCCAACGGCCATATCGGCCAAATAATTTTTATTGGCCTGGCCAATTGACATTCAACTTTGGCCGCAAAATTTTGGCCATTTTGACCAAATAATTATATATTGGCCAATGGCCAATTAAATTTTCTTTGGCCGATTAAATTGCCATCACTGGGTATACTGATTTCTACGAAGAACATATACGGGTTTTGTCCCTTCTGCTATCGAGCAACCTCGTAGCCCTTTTGAGCAGCTAGTATTTCTTCTATATAATTTTATTTTTTTAAGGGCTGTGTATCACATGCTATCTTATGCTTTGACTGTATTTCTTTGGCTGTCATCACGACAGGTCTTTTTCTATATGTGACTATCGTCCCGACAGGCCACAACAAAACAATACTCATAACACAGAGACCGATTTTCCAAATTTGACCCTAATCCACCACGGCTACCATCCCAGCAGGCCAGTTCAAATAACAGTAACTAACTAATCACTGGGCAGGATATAACCAGAATAAAAGTCAGGTTTACAGAAAAGACAAAGTTGAACCCATTCATCAATTACTTACCTTTAATATACTATGCCTATTATCTCATACTTGCTTACTAATGAATACTTAAATGCATTAATCAAGCTTTTATCAATGATCACATATCTAATTACTTCATACTTTTGCTCGATCAATCGTGACTGTAATCGGGCCTGTCATATGTTCGATTGGGTGACAAAAGATTCGAGACAAAAGCTGCCTTGGTACTTACGTATTTTAAACCTTAATTAATTCTGTTAGTTATTTGATACGTAATTTCATTTGATTAGCAAATTATAATTCTTTAGTACACTTCTATGTATTATCTGTATTTACGACTCTAAACCTGTAAACCAATAATTTATTGTAATATTTAGTATGACTATCAGATTTGGGATAAACTAATCCTTTATATTTATTATAATTTACAACCATTACATATATTACAACCATTTTAACAATTGCAGCTATTACACCAATTACAACGAGTTAAAAAATTACAGCTTTTTAAACAATTACAGCAAAAAATTACAACGCTGGAATAAAAGGTTGCAACCTTTCAACCCTATCAAACCTATTACGGCAGGCAACTCTAATACCAACTCGATATTTGAATTATTCCATCTTGTATAATAAATATTATCAAACATGCAATCTGAGATTGAATCGTTGAGAAAAATAAATTTGAAGCTCTTAGCTGAGATCATTCTGGTCATTACTACTACTTATAATAATCATCATATTTATGAACTTATCTCAATAAAAAATGATCCTATATTGAGATTTCCAAAAAGAAAATATGATGTGATAGACGTCTTGAAAAAACTTGGGATTCTTTTCACTAAAGAATCTCATATAAATGCTAGTAAAAAATTTTTTGGGATTGGAATCTTTTAATGGTTATTAAAGCCATAGATAAATCTCGTTTTATAAATAAAACTAGCATAAATTCTTTATTTCAACTTATTTGTGATAAAGAAAAAGATAAGCTTCGCGAATATATTATTACAAATTTGAGCGAGATATATCGGCAAGGTTTTATTTATTTATTATTTTATTTTATTTTATTATTTTTTTTTTCTTAACTGTTACCATTATACTAAAGACTTTATCTTTTTTTTGTTTAAACCGATTTATCGACGAAAGTATTAAGGTAATTTTACATCAATTACCTATTTGGCCTACTTACTCTGCTGGTTATACAGCGGCTTATTGCGGTTATCTGGTTCTACATGGTCTTCCTTACTTCCAAGCTAAATTATCAAATTCAAAAAACTAATTATATTAATTATAAGAATCCTGATGAAAAAATTTTATTGAAAAGATTGGATGTAGTTGAATTCAGTTATATTCACTATCTACTTTCTATTTTCAATAATCTCGACTTTGTTCGACCTGATGATCCTGAATATTTGGAATTTATAAAAGAATTCTTAAGGCTTCCCACTAACTTACATCCAGACTGGTTATGTGAATATCGTTTCATTCCTAATAATACAAAAACTAAATTGAGACTTGCTAGAGAACTTTATGATGATAGAATTCTTCTGTTCACTACTGTATTTGCTAATTCTGATTTATTTATTGCTCCTGAACTTCGTTCTGGTTGGTTATCTAAAGGCCTTGTCAGTTTAGGCATTATTAATAAAGTAGATGAAGACACTTTCATTCGATTAGCTTTTGATATTCAGAACTTATATAATTTACCTTCTCCTCCTTCTGATTTATTCTATCGTGCTCGAATGTTAGTTCTTCACTTTTATTATAATGTTGATAATCTTTATTTCACTTGTAATAGTTGGGATGTTCTCAAATCAATTAATTTTATTCCATCAAAACCTGTGGATTATCCTTATCTTGAAACTGCAAAATTCAAGTCTCCTATACTTTGTTCTTTTAATTCTCTTCGTTTACCTAAACACGTGAAATTATGTTGGACTCAATGCGCTTTTTACGATGATCTTGTAATTCCTCCTCAAAGTGTATTGAATTCCCATATCGATCTTGGTGAATTATTCTTTCATGATGTAATGACATTTAGTTGTTATTAAGGAAAATATTGTTGATAAACAATTAGATGATTGGAAAAGACATGGTGCTCTGGATCTTCTTTTTACTATTATTAATGGACTTTATGGATGGTTAGAAGATAATTTATTATTAATGGCTTGGATTTACCTGTACTAGATTTCGTACTTTGTACTAGAGTTAGTACACCATTAGACTTGATTATCTATTGATTTTTTAAAAAAACTATATATTTTAATATTTTTTAAAAATTTTGTAAGTATTGGGGATGCTGTAATTAAAAGCTTATAAGTTTAACTTCGTTTTTTAAAATGCTAAAAATATTTTTGTACAGTGAATAAAATTCTCTTATAGAGAATTTTTTGTCACGCAGAAACATATAAAATTTACTATTAAAAATACAGACGCGAAATGTACTAGATTTAGTACACAACAAACCACTAAAATCTCTATATATAAAAAAAAATATTTTTAGTAATAATATTAAAATAGATAATATGAAACTAATCTATACCTTATAACAAGTTATTTTTATGTAAAAATATTTTTTTATATATTTTTTTTGATTTTTTATTAATTTTTAAAAGTGTACTTAATTTAGTACAAAGGGGTAAATCCAAAC